>CM065700.1:51357074-51462074 GCA_017654935.2 Phymorhynchus buccinoides | reverse complement strand
TTTCCATCCATTCACCCCCTCCCCCTGCTCTCTAAATCATGGAGTCTTCTGTTAATGTCTCCTATATATATATATGTTTCCATCCATTCACCCCCTCCCCCTGCTCTCTAAATCATGGAGTCTTCTGTTAATGTCTCCTATATATATATATGTTTTCCATCCATTCACCCCCTCCCCCTGCTCTCTAAATCATGGAGTCTTCTGTTAATGTCTCCTATATATATATGTTTTCCATCCATTCACCCCCTCCCCCTGCTCTCTAAATCATGGAGTCTTCTGTTAATGTCTCCTATATATATATATGTTTCCATCCATTCACCCCCTCCCCCTGCTCTCTAAATCATGGAGTCTTCTGTTAATGTCTCCTATATATATGTTTTCCATCCATTCACCCCCTCCCCCTGCTCTCTAAATCATGGAGTCTTCTGTTAATGTCTCCTATATATATATATGTTTCCATCCATTCACCCCCTCCCCCTGCTCTCTAAATCATGGAGTCTTCTGTTAATGTCTCCTATATATATGTTTCCATCCATTCACCCCCTCCCCCTGCTCTCTAAATCATGGAGTCTTCTGTTAATGTCTCCTATATATATATATGTTTTCCATCCATTCACCCCCTCCCCCTGCTCTCTAAATCATGGAGTCTTCTGTTAATGTCTCCTATATATATATATATTTTCCATCCATTCACCCCCTCCCCCTGCTCTCTAAATCATGGAGTCTTCTGTTAATGTCTCCTATATATATATATGTTTCCATCCATTCACCCCCTCCCCCTGCTCTCTAAATCATGGAGTCTTCTGTTAATGTCTCCTATGTTTTCCATCCATTCACCCCCTCCCCCTGCTCTCTAAATCTTGGAGTCTTCTGTTAATGTCTCCTATCAATTCACCCCTCCCCCTGCTCTCTAAATCATGGAGTCTTCTGTTAATGTCTCCTATCAATTCCCCCTCCCCCTGCTCTCTAAATCATGGAGTCTTCTGTTAATGTCTCCTATGTTTTCCATCCATTCACCCCCTCCCCCTGCTCTCTAAATCTTGGAGTCTTCTGTTAATGTCTCCTATCAATTCACCCCTCCCCCTGCTCTCTAAATCATGGAGTCTTCTGTTAATGTCTCCTATCAATTCACCCCCTCCCCCTGCTCTCTAAATCATGGAGTCTTCTGTTAATGTCTCCTATCAATTCACCCCCTCCCCCTGCTCTCTAAATCATGGAGTCTTCTGTTAATGTCTCCTATCAATTCACCCCTCCCCCTGCTCTCTAAATCATGGAGTCTTCTGTTAATGTCTCCTATCAATTCCCCCTCCCCCTGCTCTCTAAATCATGGAGTCTTCTGTTAATGTCTCCTATATATATATATGTTTTCCATCCATTCACCCCCTCCCCCTGCTCTCTAAATCATGGAGTCTTCTGTTAATGTCTCCTATCAATTCACCCCTCCCCCTGCTCTCTAAATCATGGAGTCTTCTGTTAATGTCTCCTATCAATTCACCCCTCCCCCTGCTCTCTAAATCATGGAGTCTTCTGTTAATGTCTCCTATCAATTCCCCCCTCCCCCTGCTCTCTAAATCATGGAGTCTTCTGTTAATGTCTCCTATCAATTCACCCCCTCCCCCTGCTCTCTAAATCATGGAGTCTTCTGTTAATGTCTCCTATCAATTCCCCCTCCCCCTGCTCTCTAAATCTTGGAGTCTTCTGTTAATGTCTCCTATCAATTCCCCCTCCCCCTGCTCTCTAAATCATGGAGTCTTCTGTTAATGTCTCCTATCAATTCCCCCCTCCCCCTGCTCTCTAAATCATGGAGTCTTCTGTTAATGTCTCCTATCAATTCCCCCCTCCCCCTGCTCTCTAAATCATGGAGTCTTCTGTTAATGTCTCCTATCAATTCACCCCTCCCCCTGCTCTCTAAATCATGGAGTCTTCTGTTAATGTCTCCTATCAATTCACCCCTCCCCCTGCTCTCTAAATCTTGGAGTCTTCTGTTAATGTCTCCTATATATATATGTTTTCCATCCATTCACCCCCTCCCCCTGCTCTCTAAATCATGGAGTCTTCTGTTAATGTCTCCTATATATATATATGTTTTCATCCATTCACCCCCTCCCCCTGCTCTCTAAATCATGGAGTCTTCTGTTAATGTCTCCTCCTATATATATATATGTTTTCCATCCATTCACCCCCTCCCCCTGCTCTCTAAATCATGGAGTCTTCTGTTAATGTCTCCTATATATATATATGTTTTCCATCCATTCACCCCCTCCCCCTGCTCTCTAAATCATGGAGTCTTCTGTTAATGTCTCCTATATATATATATGTTTTCCATCCATTCACCCCCTCCCCCTGCTCTCTAAATCTTGGAGTCTTCTGTTAATGTCTCCTATATATATATATGTTTCCATCCATTCACCCCCTCCCCCTGCTCTCTAAATCATGGAGTCTTCTGTTAATGTCTCCTATATATATATATGTTTCCATCCATTCACCCCCTCCCCCTGCTCTCTAAATCATGGAGTCTTCTGTTAATGTCTCCTATATATATATATGTTTTCCATCCATTCACCCCCTCCCCCTGCTCTCTAAATCATGGAGTCTTCTGTTAATGTCTCCTATATATATATATGTTTTCCATCCATTCACCCCCTCCCCCTGCTCTCTAAATCATGGAGTCTTCTGTTAATGTCTCCTATATATATATGTTTTCCATCCATTCACCCTCCCCCTGCTCTCTAAATCATGGAGTCTTCTGTTAATGTCTCCTATATATATGTTTTCCATCCATTCACCCCCTCCCCCTGCTCTCTAAATCATGGAGTCTTCTGTTAATGTCTCCTATATATATATATGTTTTCCATCCATTCACCCCCTCCCCCTGCTCTCTAAATCATGGAGTCTTCTGTTAATGTCTCCTATCAATTCACCCCCTCCCCCTGCTCTCTAAATCATGGAGTCTTCTGTTAATGTCTCCTATGTTTTCCATCCATTCACCCCCTCCCCCTGCTCTCTAAATCATGGAGTCTTCTGTTAATGTCTCCTATCAATTCACCCCCTCCCCCTGCTCTCTAAATCATGGAGTCTTCTGTTAATGTCTCCTATATATATGTTTCCATCCATTCACCCCCTCCCCCTGCTCTCTAAATCATGGAGTCTTCTGTTAATGTCTCCTATATATATATGTTTTCCATCCATTCACCCCCTCCCCCTGCTCTCTAAATCATGGAGTCTTCTGTTAATGTCTCCTATATATATATATGTTTTCCATCCATTCACCCCCTCCCCCTGCTCTCTAAATCATGGAGTCTTCTGTTAATGTCTCCTATATATATATGTTTCCATCCATTCACCCCCTCCCCCTGCTCTCTAAATCATATGTTTTCCATCCATTCACCCCCTCCCCCTGCTCTCTAAATCATGGAGTCTTCTGTTAATGTCTCCTATCAATTCCCCCTCCCCCTGCTCTCTAAATCATGGAGTCTTCTGTTAATGTCTCCTATCAATTCACCCCCTCCCCCTGCTCTCTAAATCATGGAGTCTTCTGTTAATGTCTCCTATCCATCCATTCACCCCCTCCCCCTGCTCTCTAAATCTTGGAGTCTTCTGTTAATGTCTCCTATCAATTCACCCCTCCCCCTGCTCTCTAAATCATGGAGTCTTCTGTTAATGTCTCCTATCAATTCCCCCTCCCCCTGCTCTCTAAATCATGGAGTCTTCTGTTAATGTCTCCTATCAATTCACCCCCTCCCCCTGCTCTCTAAATCATGGAGTCTTCTGTTAATGTCTCCTATCAATTCACCCCCTCCCCCTGCTCTCTAAATCATGGAGTCTTCTGTTAATGTCTCCTATCAATTCACCCCCTCCCCCTGCTCTCTAAATCATGGAGTCTTCTGTTAATGTCTCCTATATATATATATGTTTTCCATCCATTCACCCCCTCCCCCTGCTCTCTAAATCATGGAGTCTTCTGTTAATGTCTCCTATCAGTCTTTGTTAATTCAATTCCCCCTCCCCCTGCTCTCTAAATCATGGAGTCTTCTGTTAATGTCTCCTATCAATTCACCCCCTCCCCCTGCTCTCTAAATCATGGAGTCTTCTGTTAATGTCTCCTATATTCACCCCTCCCCCTGCTCTCTAAATATATATGTCTCCTATCAATTTTCCATCCATTCACCCCCTCCCCCTGCTCTCTAAATCATGGAGTCTTCTGTTAATGTCTCCCAATTCCCCCCTCCCCCTGCTATATATATATGTTAATGTCTCCTATCAATTCACCCCTCCCCCTGCTCTCTAAATCATCCATTCACCCCCTCCCCCTGCTCTCTAAATCATGGAGTCTTCTGTTAATGTCTCCTATATATATATATGTTTTCCATCCATTCACCCCCTCCCCCTGCTCTCTAAATCATGGAGTCTTCTGTTAATGTCTCCTATCCATCCATTCACCCCCTCCCCCTGCTCTCTAAATCATGGAGTCTTCTGTTAATGTCTCCTGTTTTCAATTCACCCCCTCCCCCTGCTCTCTAAATCATGGAGTCTTCTGTTAATGTCTCCTATATATATATATGTTTTCCATCCATTCACCCCCTCCCCCTGCTCTCTAAATCATGGAGTCTTCTGTTAATGTCTCCTATCAATTCACCCCCTCCCCCTGCTCTCTAAATCATGGAGTCTTCTGTTAATGTCTCCTATCAATTCCATCCATTCACCCCCTCCCCCTGCTCTCTAAATCATGGAGTCTTCTGTTAATGTCTCCTATCAATTCACCCCCTCCCCCTGCTCTCTAAATCATGGAGTCTTCTGTTAATGTCTCTCTAAATCATGGAGTCTTCTGTTAATGTCTCCTATCAATTCCCCCCTCCCCCTGCTCTCTAAATCATGGAGTCTTCTGTTAATGTCTCCTATCAATTCACCCCTCCCCCTGCTCTCTAAATCATGGAGTCTTCTGTTAATGTCTCCTATCAATTCATCCATTCTCCCCCTGCTCTCTAAATCATGGAGTCTTCTGTTAATGTCTCCTGTTAATGTCTCCTATCAATTCACCCCCTCCCCCTGCTCTCTAAATCATGGAGTCTTCTGTTAATGTCTCCTATCAATTCACCCCTCCCCCTGCTCTCTAAATCATGGAGTCTTCTGTTAATGTCTCCTATCAATTCACCCCTCCCCCTGCTCTCTAAATCATGGAGTCTTCTGTTAATGTCTCCTATCAATTCACCCCTCCCCCTGCTCTCTAAATCATGGAGTCTTCTGTTAATGTCTCCTATCAATTCACCCCTCCCCCTGCTCTCTAAATCATGGAGTCTTCTGTTAATGTCTCCTATCAATTCACCCCTCCCCCTGCTCTCTAAATCATATTAATGTCTCCTATCCATTCACCCCCTCCCCCTACTCTCTAAATCTTGGAGTCTTCTGTTAATGTCTCCTATCAATTCCCCCTCCCCCTGCTCTCTAAATCTTGGAGTCTTCTGTTAATGTTATATGTTTTCCATCCATTCACCCCCTCCCCCTACTCTCTAAATCATGGAGTCTTCTGTTAATGTCTCCTATCAATTCACCCCCTCCCCCTGCTCTCTAAATCTTGGAGTCTTCTGTTAATGTCTCCTATATATATATATGTTTTCCATCCATTCACCCCCTCCCCCTACTCTCTAAATCTTGGAGTCTTCTGTTAATGTCTCCTATATATATATATGTTTTCCATCCATTCACCCCCTCCCCCTGCTCTCTAAATCATGGAGTCTTCTGTTAATGTCTCCTATATATATATATATATATGTTTCCATCCATTCACCCCCTCCCCCTGCTCTCTAAATCATGGAGTCTTCTGTTAATGTCTCCTATATATATATATGTTTTCCATCCATTCACCCCCTCCCCCTGCTATCTAAATCATGGAGTCTTCTGTTAATGTCTCCTATATATATATATATGTTTCCATCCATTCACCCCCTCCCCCTGCTCTCTAAATCATGGAGTCTTCTGTTAATGTCTCCTATATATATGTTTCCATCCATTCACCCCCTCCCCCTGCTCTCTAAATCATGGAGTCTTCTGTTAATGTCTCCTATATATATGTTTCCATTCATTCACCCCCTCCCCCTGCTCTCTAAATCTTGGAGTCTTCTGTTAATGTCTCCTATATATATATATATATATGTTTCCATCCATTCACCCCCTCCCCCTGCTCTCTAAATCATGGAGTCTTCTGTTAATGTCTCCTATATATATATGTTTCCATCCATTCACCCCCTCCCCCTGCTCTCTAAATCATGGAGTCTTCTGTTAATGTCTCCTATATGTTTTCCATCCATTCACCCCCTCCCCCTGCTCTCTAAATCTTGGAGTCTTCTGTTAACGTCTCCTATATATATATATGTTTTCCATCCATTCACCCCCTCCTCCTGCTCTCTAAATCATGGAGTCTTCTGTTAATGTCTCCTATATATGTTTCCATCCATTCACCCCCTCCCCCTGCTCTCTAAATCATGGAGTCTTCTGTTAATGTCTCCTATATATATATATGTTTCCATCCATTCACCCCCTCCCCCTGCTCTCTAAATCTTGGAGTCTTCTGTTAATGTCTCCTATATATATATATGTTTTCCATCCATTCACCCCCTCCCCCTGCTCTCTAAATCATGGAGTCTTCTGTTAATGTCTCCAATATATATATATGTTTCCATCCATTCACCCCCATCTCCTCATCTTCTTCTTTTCCAGCCAGTGCTGGCGAAAGGAAGATGGCATTAAATCCCAGTTTCCGTGTGCAGTAGGCTATTTGTGTGAGGTTTTCTTCCTCACTAAAGACAGACCCCCCCCCCCCCCCCCCCCCCCCCCCCACCCCGCACTCCCTCCCCCACCCCCTCCCCTTGTCCATTCCTGTCTTGACGTTTCCTTCTGTCTCCATTGGTCTACCACTGTGAAATATCGATTGAAAGCTGGTCCACAGCTCCCCTGCAAAGCCCCTTACCAGCTACCACCCGCCCTCTGTCTTTGGCCTCCCCCCTCTCCCCCATCTCCCATCCCTAATCCTCTCCCTCCTTATCTCCCCACCACCTTTCTTTCTCTCCTCATCTCAACCCCACCTCCTCTCTCCCCACCAAATCAGTCCTCATTCTGTCTTTATTTCCACAGTTGGTAGTTGGGGGTCAGTTTGTAGGCTGTCACCTGTTAAGTAGCACTCTCTCTCTCTCTCTCTCTCTCTCTCTCTCTCTCTCTCTCTCTCTCTCTCTCTCTCTCTCTCTCTCTCTCTCTTTCAAAATTTGGGGGTTTGTTTATGGGAATGATAATAAAAAGGTGCATTTATTTGCATTTAAAAAGTTCTTAAATGTTGATAGACGTACACCCAATGACCTTGTTGTGTATGGGAAACTTGGCAAATTTCCTATTTATTTGAATTCTTTAGTCAAATATATTAGATATTGGCTTAGATTAGTTCGCATTACTGAGCACAGATTACCTCTGAAAGCGCATAAAACATTGTATGAACTAGATGCTAAAGGGAAACCTAAACCATTGTATGAACTAGATGCTAGAGGGAAACCTAAAACATTGTATGAACTAGATGCTAGAGGGAAATCTGAAACATTGTATGAACTAGATGCTAGAGGGAAATCTATAGCATTGTATGAACCAGATGCTAGAGGGAAACCTAAACCATTGTATGAACCAGATGCTAGAGGGAAATCTAAAACATTGTATTGACTAGATCATAGTAGATGCTAGAGGGAAACCTAAAACATTGTATGAACTAGATGCTAGAGGGAAATCTAAAACATTGTATGAACTAGATGCTAGATGGAAACCTAAAACATTGTATGAATTAGATACTAGAGGGAAGCCTAAAACATTGTATGAACTAGATGCTAGAGGGAAACCTAAAACATTGTATGAACTAGATCATAGTAGATGCTAGATGGAAACCTAAACCATTGTATGAACTAGATGCTAGAGGGAAACCTAAACCATTGTATGAACTAGATGCTAGAGGGAAACCTAAAACATTGTATGAACCAGATGCTAGAGGGAAACCTAAAACATTGTATGAACCAGATGCTAGAGGGAAACCTAAAACATTGTATGAACCAGATGCTAGAGGGAAACCTAAAACATTGTATGAACCAGATGCTAGAGGGAAGCCTAAAACATTGTATGAACCAGATGCTAGAGGGAAACCTAAAACATTGTATGAACTATATCATAGTAGATGCTAGAGGGATACCTAAACCATTGTATGAACTAGATGCTAGAGGGAAACCTAAAACATTGTATGAACTAGATGCTAGAGGGAAACCTAAAACATTGTATGAACTAGATGCTAGAGGGAAATCTGAAACATTGTATGAACTAGATGCTAGAGGGAAATCTATAGCATTGTATGAACCAGATGCTAGAGGGAAACCTAAACCATTGTATGAACCAGATGCTAGAGGGAAATCTAAAACATTGTATTGACTAGATCATAGTAGATGCTAGAGGGAAACCTAAAACATTGTATGAACTAGATGCTAGAGGGAAACCTAAAACATTGTATGAACTAGATGCTAGATGGAAACCTAAAACATTGTATGAATTAGATGCTAGAGGGAAGCCTAAAACATTGTATGAACTAGATGCTAGAGGGAAACCTAAAACATTGTATGAACTAGATCATAGTAGATGCTAGATGGAAACCTAAACCATTGTATGAACTAGATGCTAGAGGGAAACCTAAACCATTGTATGAACTAGATGCTAGAGGGAAACCTAAAACATTGTATGAACCAGATGCTAGAGGGAAACCTAAAACATTGTATGAACCAGATGCTAGAGGGAAACCTAAAACATTGTATGAACCAGATGCTAGAGGGAAACCTAAAACATTGTATGAACCAGATGCTAGAGGGAAACCTAAAACATTGTATGAACCAGATGCTAGAGGGAAACCTAAAACATTGTATGAACTATATCATAGTAGATGCTAGAGGGATACCTAAACCATTGTATGAACTAGATGCTAGAGGGAAACCTAAACCATTGTATGAACTAGATGCTAGAGGGAAACCTAAAACATTGTATGAACCAGATCATAGTATATGCTAGATGGAAACCTAAAACATTGTATGAACTAGATGCTAGATGGAAACCTAAAACATTGTATGAACTAGATGCTAGAGGGAAACCTAAAACATTGTATGAACTAGATGCTAGAGGGAAACCTTAAACATTGTATGAACCAGATGCTAGAGGGAAACCTAAAACATTGTATGAACTAGATGCTAGAGGAAAACCTTAAACATTGTATGAACTAGATCATAGTAGATGCTAGAGGGAAGCCTAAAACATTGTATGAACTAGATGCTAGATGGAAACCAAAAACATTGTATGAACTAGATGCTAGAGGGAAACCTTAATCATTGTATGAACCAGATGCTAGAGGGAAACCTTAAACATTGTATGAACTAGATCATAGTAGATGCTAGAGGGAAGCCTAAAACATTGTATGAACTAGATGCTAGAGGGAAACCTAAAACATTGTATGAACTAGATGCTAGAGGGAAACCTTAAACATTGTATGAACTAGATGCTAGAGGGAAACCTAAAACATTGTATGAACCAGATGCTAGAGGGAAACCTTAAACATTGTATGAACCAGATGCTAGAGGGAAACCTAAAACATTGTATGAACCAGATGCTAGAGGGAAACCTTAAACATTGTATGAACTAGATGCTAGAGGGAAACCTAAAACATTGTATTGACTAGATCATAGTAGATGCTAGAGGGAAGCCTAAAACATTGTATGAACTAGATGCTAGAGGGAAACCTTAAACATTGTATGAACCAGATGCTAGAGGGAAACCTAAAACATTGTATGAACCAGATGCTAGAGGGAAACCTTAAACATTGTATGAACTAGATGCTAGAGGGAAACCTAAAACATTGTATTGACTAGATCATAGTAGATGCTAGAGGGAAGCCTAAAACATTGTATGAACTAGATGCTAGAGGGAAACCTTAAACATTGTATGAACCAGATGCTAGAGGGAAACCTTAAACATTGTATGAACCAGATGCTAGAGGGAAACCTACTTGGGTTTCTGATGTTCAAAAATGAGTATTTATGGCTTGCATATGTATGGATGGATCAAGGTGTTGGATGTGTTCGTAGCTTTTTGGCTTGTTTTAAGCAACGTGTGATTGATTGCAGATGGCAAGATTGGGATTACCATATTCGAAATAGTGACAGGTTTTCGTTATTTAGGTTGTTAAAAACAAACTATTTAGTAGAACCAGATTTACTGTCTAACAATATCAATAGGTTTGTCAGATCTACAGTTACGAAGTTAAGATTTGGCACTTCAGATATAGCTGTCCACAGACAAAGATACAAGTTCAATGCAATGGTTTATATGTTATGTTATGTCATATATATATATATATATATATATATATATATATATATATATATATATATATATATATATATATATATAATTATGTAGATTAGATAAAATGAAGATGAGTTTCATTTTGTGTTATATTGTCCAGTATTTAATGATTTAAGACAAAAATATATTTCTGCAAAATATTTTAGAAATCCAGCTTTCAGATAATAATAATAATAATAATAATAATAATAATAATAATAATAATAATAACAATGACAATAATAATAATACATTTATATAGCACTTTATCTCAAATGAGCCCAAAGCGCTTTACAATCAATTCTTCATCAACATGTAGATAACAAAAATAGTATCTAAGAATGACACAAACCAGCAACAACGCATAAGCACTATCTCAGAACCAAGTAAGAAGGTTCGGACGAGTGATGTCCCTTGCGTGGGCGATTTCCGGTCTCCCTCGAACACTCTCAAGATGGAGGCGACAGACGAAACTTGCAAGTCTATCAGCGAGATCGCCCGTCTCTTCCGCGAGTCAGTCGATCATATTTACCGATCGTGGAAAAACCCGGCAAAAGACAACGTCAAATAATGTTTAAAAGTTCGATGGAAATGCTGGAAAATGTCACTCCATCCTTCGTTTTGATTTGATCTATGCGATTGCAAAGAAAATCAGTGGAACAATCATCACAATGATGCTTGTGTCTCGATTTTCCTGGCCTCTTTAGAGAGACCTACCTTGTTTGCTGCGTGAGCGCTTAGACATTTCGGAGCAGCTTTAATACTAAACAAGTCCACAATCGCTAAGATTACAAACACAAATCTATCATGAAATGTCAAACCATGTTCCTGGTGTTAGATTTGCTTGTGTGTGTGTGTGTGTGTGTGTGTGTGTGCGTGCGTGCGTGTGCGCGCGCGTGTGTGTGTGTGTGTGTGTGTGTGTGTGTGTGTCAGTACAACTTTTATAGTTCATCTGACAATAAATTGATTCCAGTCCAGTGTGTGCGTGCGCACGCGTATGTGTGCGTGTATGCGTGTGACTTATGAGTAGTGAAAGTAAGGTAGCAAAAGTGTGACCCACATGACATGTTTTGCTAAGGAGTAAAAGTAATATATCTGTGGGGGGTAGACATAATGTACATCATTGTGTTCTGTTAAACGGTGAAAGTAATAGCTATCATAAACATTATGTTTTGAGGAATAGTTAAGGAATGATCTGTAGTGAACTACAAAACAAATGCATTTATTAATCATCATAATGGGCTTTTTTGAAGCTAAACAATATTTTAATAAATAAACAATGATCGCTTGATTCTGTACTTTTTGAGTGATCTAAAATTTGACTCTAACATACATGTGTAAATACGATCACAACAAAAGTAATAACAATGAAATTGCCAAGTATCACAACAAAAGCACACCACTGCATTTGGGCTTGGGTGATACCATAATTTATAACAACATTCTATCATATTACTCAACAGGATATACCACCAGCTTGAAACAATAGACTAAAACACTTAAATTTGAAGTGATTCTATTACAATCGTTGACACAATATTGTCCAAACAGACACATGTTATTGGGGTAGTACCCTAATCCATCACAAATGTTGCATTGCTAATCAGCAGGACACACCAGCTTCTGTTCATTAAGCCATGGTCAAATGTTGCATTGCTAATCAGCAGGACACACCAGCTTCTGTTCATTAAGCCATGGTCAAATGTTGCATTGCTAATCAGCAGGACACACCAGCTTCTGTTCATTAAGCCATCACACATGTTGCATTGCTAATCAGCAGGACACACCAGCTTCTGTTCATTAAGCCATGGTCAAATGCTGCATTGTTAATCAGCAGGACACACCAGCTTCTGTTCATTAAGCCATGGTCAAATGTTATTTGGGTAGTACCCTAATCCATCACACATGTTGCATTGCTAATCAGCAGGACACACCAGCTTCTGTTCATTAAGCCATGGTCAAATGTTATTTGGGTAGTACCCTAATCCATCACACATGTTGCATTGCTAATCAACAGGACACACCAGCTTCTGTTCATCAAGCCATGGTCAAATGTTATTTGGGTAGTACCCTAATCCATCACACATGTTGCATTGCTAATCAGCAGGACACACCAGCTTCTGTTCATTAAGCCATGGTCAAATGTTATTTGGGTAGTACCCTAATCCATCACACATGTTGCATTGCTAATCAACAGGACACACCAGCTTCTGTTCATTAAGCCATGGTCAAATGTTATTTGGGTAGTACCCTAATCCATCACACATGTTGCATTGCTAATCAGCAGGACACACCAGCTTCTGTTCATTAAGCCATGGTCAAATGTTATTTGGGTAGTACCCTAATCCATCACACATGTTGCATTGCTAATCAACAGGACACACCAGCTTCTGTTCATTAAGCCATGGTCAAATGTTATTTGGGTAGTACCCTAATCCATCACACATGTTGCATTGCTAATCAACAGGACACACCAGCTTCTGTTCATTAAGCCATGGTCAAATGTTATTTGGGTAGTACCCTAATCCATCACACATGTTGCATTGCTAATCAGCAGGACACACCAGCTTCTGTTCATTAAGCCATGGTCAAATGTTATTTGGGTAGTACCCTAATCCATCACACATGTTGCATTGCTAATCAACAGGACACCAGCTTCTGTTCATTAAGCCATGGACAAATGTTATTGGGGTAGTACCCTAATCCATCACACATGTTGCATTGCTAATCAACAGGACACCAGCTTCTGTTTATTAAGCCATGAACAAATGTTATTGGGGTAGTACCCTAATCCATCACACATGTTGCATTGCTAATCAACAGGACACCAGCTTCTGTTCATTAAGCCATGGTCAAATGTTATTTGGGTAGTACCCTAATCCATCACACATGTTGCATTGCTAATCAACAGGACACACCAGCTTCTGTTCATTAAGCCATGGTCAAATGTCGCATTGCTAATCAACAGGACACCAGCTTCTGTTCATTAAGCAATGGTCAAATGTTGCATTGCTAATCAACAGGACACCAGCTTCTGTTCATTAAGCTATGGTCAAATGTTGCATTGCTAATCAACAGGACACCAGCTTCTGTTCATTAAGCCATGGTCAAATGTTGCATTGCTAATCAACAGGACACACCAGCTTCTGTTCATTAAGCCATGGTCAAATGTTAAGCTGATGAATCTGTTGACAGTAAGACTTGATTTCACAATAGCCCAAGTCTGACACAAATAATAATTTTCTTCATCCTTCAGTTGTGACTTTGGGAGCAGAAATGGTTTTACTGGATCCACAGAATCCATGCAAAACTCAGGTACAGAGCTAAATTACTGGTATTGTTTTTCATTCAGCCTCTGAATGCAAACACACACACACACACACACACACACACACACACACACACACACACACACACACACACACACACACACACAGTGACACATACACACACACACACACGCACACGCACACGCACACACACACACACACACACACACACACACACACACACCACAACACAACACAACACAACACAACACACACTAGTAAATCATACAAATGAAATTAATGTTATGTAATGGTTACTAACAAAATTGCAATTTCATCTACAAAGACTTTTCAATGATCTGAAAAATATATCAGAATACAGTGGATTCCTGATAATACTGGGTAACTCACAATAACTTTGTGGTCCATTTTAATAATCCTTATGTTAAAAAGTCTTTTTATCTCAAAATACTGGCTATCTCAAAATATAATTTCAGTCCCTTTAATTTTCAATGTATAAGGTGTCTAGGCTGTCATTAAGTATTGTGTTGGCTTGTAAGGGAACACTGTAGCTCTCCTCCATCTTTTTAGTATACAGTAAATAAGCCACAAGTTTATTTTTATAGTTTGATCACTGTGACGAGGTAATGGGTTAAAAGGCTAAGTCTCTAGGGAAGACTTTAGAAAATTTGCCTTTAGCCCATTTCTCTAGGGTATGGGATGTGAGCAACTTTCCCGGCCCCTTTTCATCTAATAAATTTATATTTGTGCCCGGGTTCTGGCTCGTCAGATGGTTGTAAGAAATACAAGTGGTTGAATTGCTCTAAATGGCAGACAGAGAGAAGTAGGGTTTTACATGAAATTACAAGACTCCCACTCTCATCAGTCTGACCAAAGGGTTCAGGATTATTTGACACTTGTATTTTATTTACTCCCAAAATCTGCATAAGATTATGCAACAATAATAATAAAGCAGCTCAATGGCGCCAAAACAAAATATGGATAAAACACAATGAAATCCGAAAGGATTCACAAGACTTTTGTCTTTCTATAAGGTTCGCGCCATGCCGGAAGGGTTACTAATTATCTTCGGTGTCCGTAGGAAAGTTCAAATGATTGGCGCAGTCAGGTGGACTTAGCTGTTTGAAGTTCTGGGCTTGCTCGTCAGGTGAGAGTAGCTCCCAGTCGTTCCGGTTACGGCTTCGCGGGATGGCACGGTTCAGGCGTGGTCTCCTCGCGGATTCTGGGTGCGGGTCGTCTTGGCGGCGATCCCGTCTTGGTGCTTGGTGGAGTCCGGGATAATCATCCGGCCCACGATGCCCTGCTGATAATCACAGGAGAAGGTGGATGTAGATCTCTATGGCTTAGAGACAAGGGGCTTCAGTCGGCAGGGAATTAGTGAATCCCAACCGGCTTGAAGGCTTCCCTTGTACAATAGCACTACATGTAGTTAATAAATAAACTGAATTTCAGTTAACAAACTGAGATCAGTAAAACATAAAAGGTGATCAAGACAACATCATTCTCCATCCAACACCTGGAAAGGAAGGGTATCATAAAGTGCAAGATTGCGGCCCATAGGTTTCCTACTAAAAATAGTGCAAGATTGCGGCCCATAGGTTTCCTACTAAAAATAGACAAAAGGGTTAGTAGGCATAAACTCCGGTTCTGGTACCAAAAGTGTTCAAGTCAAAAACACACACACACAAATAATCAGTGCACATAAATAGAATAGAATGTTTACCACTTCTTTTCTATAACATATCTATCTACTCCTTATTCATCATTGAACATAGGATCTAGATCAAAACTAGAGTCAAACAAACCAGATCTCAATCACCTGCCATCAATAATACTTACTAGTGGGCTTATGATGACTGGTTGTGAGTGTTGCTCTAGCTACGTTTCAGCATCTTGTGTGACAACTTTTTCTCACCACTCCAATTATAGCCTTCACTTTCAAACAATGAAAGCCTGCTATTGGTGTATTACAGTCCACACGTCACAAGATTGCTGTTCTAAATGTACCGAACAATCACGCGCCTATTACATCCTTATCACGTGCCGACATTCAAAATCCTTCTCGTGCTCGGAAAAGCAAAACCTTCTTCAAAGGGAGATAACCTCGGTTGTCACGGGTAAGGACGCGGTGTCTTACAAAGGGAGATAACCGTGGTTCAAAAGGGATAATTGCCTTAGTCGGCGTTCGTTTTGAAGTAGCCGGGCAATTAACGTGGCGGTTGGTCGAGAAATGAAAAGGAGAGGGGGTGGGGAGGGGAGAAGGGGGGGGGGGTGTAGATAAGGAAATAAAGAAAGCGGGTCGCGCGGGACACTTACGTCACAATCACTATGAAGAATGATAAAGTCAAACATCATACACATACATGTAAATGTGTTTGATTGGGTTTCACAAACTGTTTTGCTTACTTGGATCATCTGTCCATGACAAATCCTCAATTGGCTGATTCAGAATCATATAACTTCATTAAAATTCAAGACCAAATCATTAATGGTTCATTTGTCAATTCTTGCTCACCAACCTGAACTTGTTAATTTAATAAGCAACCCAAGTGTTGGTCTGAATCAATGGTTGGCCAAGCTTTCACTATGTCACCACATCTGAGTGCAAGATAGAATTTCTCAATCACCCACATCTGAGAGCACAATAGAGTTTAACGCACACGCACGCACGCACGCACGCACGCGCACGCACGCACACGCACACGCACGCACACGCACACGCACACACACACACACACACACACACACACACACACACACACACACACAGAGAGAGAGAGAGAGAGAGAGAGAGAGAGAGAGAGAGAGAGAGAGAGAGAGAGAGAGAGAGAGTTCTAATGGTAGTAACCAATAAATGGCATAGGGATACATATGCTAGGCTTAGAAACAGAACACTGGGTTTAAAAGCAAATAGAAGGTGGTTTGACCCCGAAGATAACATAAATGGTGTGTGTATGATGTGAACAACTGGTGCTATCGAAAACGAAGAACATTTTATATTCCACTGTGTTGCTTAGAAGAAATCAGAATGACTGAGATCACAGCTTTCGAACATATTTATTTCTAACAATCATGATCTGTGTAGTTTATTATCTGATGATGATGAAAACACTATTGTTTCGTTAGCCAAATATGTTGCAAAAGCATTTAATGTCAGAAAAAAGAGAATGCGTATTTATGATGTATGAAAGTAATGTGTCCTCATTATGTCATATCTCATGTTATATGAGCTTGATAATCTTGTGTATGTTATATAAACGTTTCGTTGTTTGTTTGTTTGTTTGTTATTTTCCTGTCTGGTTTCAGCTTGCTATTGTAATTCTTCTTCTGAATTATTGGTACTAGCGCTACCTCGAGTACCGGTAACGCCTAGCAACGGTAACGCCAAGTACTGGTAACGCTGAGTACAGCAAATGAAACGTCAGAGTTATAAGGCCCCGTTTCCCGTTGGCGCTGCTCTGAGAGTGACGCGCTCTCCCTAGTAACGGCAACGCCTAGTAACGGTAACGCCAAGTACTGGTAACACTGAGTACAGCAAATTTGAAGCGATTCGGTTAAGAAACGGCGGAGTTATAAGGCCCCGTTTCCCGTTGGCGCTGCTCTGAGAGTGATGCTCTCTCCATAGTAACGGTAACGCCTAGTAACGGTAATGCCAAGTACTGGTAACGCTGAGTACAGGACATTTGAAGCGATTCGGTTAATAAACGGCAGAGTTATAAAGCCCCGTTTCCCGTTGGCGCTGCTCTGAGAGTGATGCGCTCTTCCGATTCTCTTCAAATTTGCTGCCAGGCTTTGCCCAGGCCATAGCAAGTCTGACAGCAAATTTGAAGCGATTCAGTTAAGAAACGGCGGAGTTATTCGTGAAAAGGTGAAGCGTTTCTGAACCGATTCGCTTCCGGTTTGGCACACCGATAGTCACCGTCCCCAGGTCATCTACCTGCCAAAATCGAAGGCAATCGGTCCAGAAATGCCGGAGATACAGGCGCCGAGAGGCCGGCAGATACGCGTTTCGCGCATTTGCCAAACCGCGCAAATGACACGGCCGCCTTGGTTGCCGTTGCCATCACCCCGTTAGGGCTCACAGCAAATTTGAAGCGATTCGGTCAAAAGACTGCGGAGCTATAAGGCCCGTTTTGTGTTTCAGACAGACAGACAGACACACACACGGACACTTGGCTTTTTATTATATGATGATGATGTTTAATCCATGTTTAATCTGGTTGTTCACTTTTCATAATTAGTAGGTTTTTATTTTTATTATTGCTTTTTGAGTTTCATGGTTTATGTTCCTTAACTTCCGCGCTGCAAGTAACAAAGTTCGCCACATTGACCGTATGTGCCTCGGTGCCCGTATCTGCGGTATTTCTGGACGGATTGCCTTCGAATTTGGAAGGTAGATGACCTGGGACAGTGACTATCGATGTGCTAAACCGGCAGCGAATCGATTCATAAATGCGCGTGATATACGCCACTTCACTTTTTTACAAATAACTCAGCTGTTTCTTAACCGAATCGCTTCAAATTTCTGTGGCCAAAATTGCTGTGGCCGGGACAAAGCTTGCCAGCAAATTTGAAGAGAATCGGGAGAGGGCGTCACTCTCAGAGCAGCGCCAACGGGAAACGGGGCCTTATAACTCCCCCATTTCTTAACCAAATCGCTTCAAATGTCCTGTACGCAGTGTTACCAGTACTTGGCGTTACCATTACTAGGCATTATCGTTACTACGGAGAGCGCATTACTCTCAGAGTAGCGCCAACGGGAAACGGGGCCTTATAACTCCGGCTTTTCTTAACCGAATCGCTTCAAATTTGCTGTACTCAGCGTTACCAGTACTTGACGTTACTGTTACTAGGCGTTACCGCTACCAGGGAGAGCGCGTCACTCTCAGAGCAGCGCCAACGGGAAACAGGGCCTTATAACTCCGCCGTTTCTTAACCGAATCGCTTAAAATTTGCTGTAGTCAGCGTTACCAGTACTTGGCATTACCCTTGCTAGGCGTTACCGTTACTAGGCGTTACCGGTACTCGACGTTGCGCTAGTTGTCAATAAAACAATATCTGAAGCGTCTGAAGCGCCTGAAGTGTGTCTCTCTCTCTCTCTCTCTCTCTCTCTCTCTCTCTCTCTCTCTCTCTCTCTCTCTCTCTCTCTCTCAATTGAAAGTAAATATGAATAAAACTGGTAACATAGTATTTCGGAAGAGTCAAGACAAGTCAAGTCATGTCAAAATGATCTTTATTGAGGATAAAGGAATAAGCTTGACAGCTGTTTTCCATTCTATCCTCAGAATGAACAGAGTCGGTATTTAAGTGCTAAAGGTAGGGGAAGACGGGGTAAAATGCCCATGGGCGGGTAAGAAGA
Organism: Phymorhynchus buccinoides; assembly: GCA_017654935.2. Lineage (NCBI taxonomy): Eukaryota > Metazoa > Mollusca > Gastropoda > Neogastropoda > Raphitomidae > Phymorhynchus > Phymorhynchus buccinoides. The sequence continues at coordinate 51,443,024 of CM065700.1, read as the reverse complement.
CCATGTCAATTACCTCATGAAATAAAGCAAATTTCAGTCACATGTTTCCCATGAGACGAGTATTCATGTTTAGCATTCGTCTCATAATAATAATAATAATAATAAAGAATATTTATATAGCGCGCATTCTAGGTGTACTACTCATGGCGCTTTACACAAACTAAGAATCGCCCCACATACAAAATTACAGACATATCAAACATACTCAGACGCGCTCGCTTACCGACCCTCACCCTCACGCTGTGACATATTCATAGACATAAAAACATGCATCTTCGCATAACACACAAACGGGTCCACACACACACACACACACGTACGCGCGCAAGCACACACGCACACACACGCACGCACGCACACGCACACGCACACACACATACACACGCGTGCGCGCTCTCCCCAATCCTCTCCTCTCCATCCGCACACACATCATTTACGCAGACCCATAGCATTTCAATAAGTGATGCTGAGATTGCTAACATTATTGCTGAGAGAAGAAGTGTGTTTTCAGATTGGCCTTAAAGATTGACAGAGAGTTGGAGTGTCTGAGAGATGGAAAAATTTGACTGAAATTTTCTTTATTTCATGAGATAATTGGCATGGGCTTCTTACCCGCCCATGGGCTTTTTACCCCGTCTTCCCCTATATACCATTCCGTGCGTACAGCTGATGGAATATTAAAGATTAGTATTATGTTATAGATGGCTTGTTTTTTTAGCAATTTTGCAATTTAAAAAATAAAGATGAAACGCTGCTGGGGGTCTCGCCCGGGCACAGAGTTCCACCCCCATTACGGTGTACAAAAAGTCCAGCGATCTAACTTCTCATTTCGGTGTACAAAAAGTCCAGCGATCTAACTCCCCATTACGGTGTACAAAAAGTCCAGCGATCTAACTCCCCATTACGGTGTACAAAAAGTTCAGCGATCTAGCTCCCCATTACGGTGTACAAAAAGTCCAGCGACTAACTTACCATTACGGTGTACAAAAAGTCCAGTGATCTAGCTCCCCATTACGGTGTACAAAAAGTCCAGCGATCTAACTTACCATTACGGTGTACAAAAAGTTCAGCGATCTAGCTCCCCATTACGGTGTACAAAAAGTCCAGCGATCTAACTTACCATTACGGTGTACAAAAAGTTCAGCGATCTAGCTCCCCATTACGGTGTACAAAAAGTCCAGCGATCTAACTCCCCATTACGGTGTACAAAAAGTCCAGCGATCTAACTCCCCATTACGGTGTACAAAAAGTCCAGCGATCTAACTTACATTACGGTGTACAAAAAGTCCAGCGATCTAACTCCCCATTACGGTGTACAAAAAGTCCAACGATCTAACTCCCCATTACGGTGTACAAAAAGTCCAGCGATCTAACTCCCCATTACGGTGTACAAAACGTCCAGCGATCTAACTCCCCATTACGGTGTACAATTTTGAAACTATGAGCACTTGTTTTGGGAGACCCCTCAGCTCTCACTCTGACTGTGCTATTGGTCCCTTCAAAATGTCTTCCACTGGGTTTCCGCTATGATGATGATTCTGAATATATATGGTTAACGCCAACGGTTTTTAAATTATTGGTACTTTTATCCGGACAGACCGTCATCATGTAGCAGCTTCAAGGTCAAATGTAAAAGTCAAGGTCAAGTGGCTTTTAAATGTCTTCAACTCCATTCCTTAGATCATGGTAATCAAGAATATATATGGTTTTGTGGGTGTAAACCCAATAGTGTCCGAACTACAGCCACAGGTAATAAAGAGAAGTTCAAAAATCAAGGTCGAGGTCATTAGGATAATCAATGCTTTGCATCACACATGACCTTGAGACAGTCTACCCATCTGCCAACTTTGAAGCCTGTAGCTGAAAAAAATGTGAAAGATAATACCAAAACACAAAAGTTGACACCTCCAAGGTCTATGTCCTTGATCTGACCTTGACCTTACTGGTCAATTCTCCTGCCTTTGTTCTAGAAACTCTTACAAAGATTTTCTCCAGCCGAAGACAGACACGCTGGGCCTAACTGTTTCTTAGTTAGGTGCATAACGGCAGTATGACGCATCTACGCTCATGATTGACGGGTAACTGTCTGAGCGATGGACAAAGAAGAAAGAAAGGTCAGTCAGCCAGTCATTGGTACAAAGGTACTGATGCTGTGACCTTAAGACTTCCAGGCTTAGAGCTGTATCTTTTTTTTTTTTAATTGAGTAATTCTCTTGTTGCAGGCTGATGCCCAAATCTGCAGCGTCGTAAGTAGCAGCGACAACAACAACGACAACGACATCAGCAATGACAACATTACTAACTACGACAACGGCATCAACAACAACGACATCAACAACAACGACATCAACAACAACGACATCAACAACAACGACATCAACAACAACGACATCAACAACAACGACATCAGCAACGAACGCGCCAAAGCTGGAGTGAGCAGGGCTGGTGTAGGATTGTGACTCCGCCCCTTTTCTCTTCTGCACAATCCGATTGGTCAACAGCAGTAGTGCTTCTGCGCCTCTCACTCCTATTGGTCAACAGCAGTGGTGTGACTCCGCCCCTCTTCTCAACCTCTTCTGCACGTCACAACCCTGTCTGTGAAGGCCCGTGCCGCCATGGACCTGTCCCTGAAGAAGGGGGAGACACTGGTCCAACAGGACATGCCCCAGGACCTCAGCCTGAAGAGGACCAGGACCTCAGGGACATCCAACCACCATTCCTCCTCAGGGACTTCCAACCACCACTCTTCCAACCACCTCTCTTCCATCCACCACCCCTCCAGCCAGCAATCCTCCAGCCAGCATTCCCCCAGCCAGCATTCCCCCAGCCAGCATTCCCCCAGCCAGCATTCCTCACGTCACCACTCCTCCCACCAACAGTCCCCCTTTCCTCTCCATGCGGACAATTCCCCAGTGACTTTTCCTCACGTGTCGCAGAAGACCAGCTCTGTGGCTGAACATCCCGCGGGGCTGATCCCGGGCCTGGTGGACCCCAAGGACAGACTGGTGCCTGCTGTGGAAAAGTCCAGGCTGATCCCGGACCTGGAGCAGTACATCCGCGCCGTGATGAACCTGCAGCCCATGGTCACTGAGCACCACAGCAAATTCACTGACCAGCGCCTGAAGGCCCTGGCAGAGCAGTCCATCCTGACTGACCAGCACAGGAAAGCGGCGGTCCAACAGAAGACAGGCAGCAGCAGGAAGACGGACGTGCAGTCCTCCTCATTGGCGGTTCCTAAACGCAGTGCGCTGGTTGTGCCTGATGTCAGGAACAGGACGCAGCCTGAGGGGAAAACCAAGCCCCGGAACATGCCTCTGCCCAGCATGTCAGAGAAAAAAGCCCGGGAGCTGCCTCTGCCCAGCATGTCGGAGAAACTCAAGTCCTTCAGTCTGATTGCGGCCCACGAGGCCCAGCGCAAGCAGCTGCACAACTACAAACATGCCAACTCCAGCGTGCACAGTTTGACAGAAGAGTTAGACTGCAGGCACACCAAGCCCAACTCTCACACCCTGACAGCGTTAGAACACAGACCAGGCAAACCCGGTGGTCAGACCCTGACAGAACAGCTGCTGTCACAGGACCTGCACAGTGTGGACAAGAGGGGAATCAGGTCCCTGGAGCCAACGCAGCACAGAGGTGGGGGTGACGCCGCACCAGTGGCCACAGACAGCCACGTTTTCCTGCTGTCCTCACTGAAGCATGGTGACCCCAGCCTGCTGTCCTCACTGAAGCATGGTGACCCTAGCCTGCTGTCCTCACTGAAGCATGGTGACCCTAGCCTGCTGTCCTCACTGAAGCATGATGACCCCAGCCTGCTGTCCTCACTGAAGCATGGTGACCCCAGCCTGCTGTCCTCACTGAAGCATGGTGACCCCAGCCTGCTGTCCTCACTGAAGCATGGTGACCCTAGCCTGATGTCCTCACTGAAGCATGGTGACCCTAGCCTGCTGTCCTCACTGAATCATGGTGACCCTAGCCTGCTGTCCTCACTGAAGCATGGTGACCCCAGTCTGCTGTTCTCACTGAGGCACTGTGACCCCAGCCTGCTGTCCTCACTGAGGCACTGTGACCCCAGCCTGCTGTCCTCACTGAAGTATTGCGACCCCAGCCTGCTGTCCTCACTGAATCATGGTGACCCCGTCCTGCTATCGCTGCCTCCAATGAAGGAGAACAGGGGCGTGTCCATGAAGAGGCGGAGGAAGCAGGAGTGCCCCAGGAAGAGGATCAGGCTACACCCCTGCCCGCCTGAAGAACAACAAGCTGGGGACGACAATAACAAACCACTGACCGATGAACACCCACTGTTCCATGTCAGTGGAGAAAAAGTCGAAGACCTTTTGAAAGAAGACTCGGTCTTGAGCACAATTGAAGCCGAAGTCAGAGAACTTGTGGAAGAAGACGAATCACCACTGAACGAAAGTGAATCCCAAGCCAAAGACCTCGTGGAAGAAGAGCCAGTGTTGGACACGGGTGAAGCCAAGGTTAGAGAGCCAGTGTTCACCATCAGCGCCGAGATGCTGGCCAAGGTGACAGACGCTGCTCAGAATGGAGAGCTGCACCGGGGGCTGGACGAGCTGTTTGCCCAGCCTGCAGCACTGCCCAGTGCAATGGTCAGCGATAACGCCTACACCACTGCAGTGTCTGCTCAGCTCGGTGACAATGCTCACATCACTGGTGGGCTGAATGGGCTCAGCAATGGGGTGCAGGTGGACAACGGTGAACACTCTGTTAAAGCTCAGCCGAAGAGCTGTGACAACGGCATGGAGCACGAACATTTCCCCTCCCCCTCCCTCTCTCCCTCCATAGACGGCCTGCCCCCCTTCCATCCCCCCGGGGCCTCCCCCCACAAGGTCAAGGTCAAGGGGCCGACCACTCTGGCGAACAGGGAGGAGCGGAAAGCTTTGAGGCTGTACGGCAAGGAGTACACGACGCCCTCGGGCAAGACGTACCCCCAGAGGCAGGTTCGGCCCAAGGACTGCTCCAGGTGCCGCTACAACTGCTCCTCAGGCATCTGTGGGGAGCAGCGTCAGGCGCTGTTCGACCACTTCTGGTCGCTGGACTCCTACGTGAAGCGGCTGTACTACTACTGCCAGAGCATCAAGGAGAAGCCAGCCAAGACCATGAAGCACACCAGGGAGTGCTCCAGGGAGTACACCTTCCTGGTGAATGGGGAGAGGGTCAGGGTGTGCAAGGGGTTCTACCTGGCCACGCTAGACGTGTCCGACAAGGCCGTGCGCATCGCCATGGAGAAACGCAAACGAGGCAAGGGCTTGGCCAACAAGGGAGCTAACTCTTTACCCGTCATCAAAACACGGCCCGAGGAAAAGGACCGCGTGCGGAGCCACATCGAGTCGGTGCTCATCATGGACATCTACTCCAAGACAGGCGAAGGGTTGCCCTCAACCATACCCGGCCAAGATCTGGACCTGAAGGAAATGCACCAGGATTATGTGAGCAGTTGTCAGGAGGAGGGGAAGGAGCCTGTGACTGAGGATGACTACAGGAACACCTTCCATACAGAGTACAATCTGTCCACAGTGCAGGTGTGATAGAGTGTCATCAAGGATGACTGCATGACCACCTTCCATGCAGAGTACAATCTATCCTCAGTGCAGGTGTGATAGAGTGTCATCAAGGATGACTACAGGAACACCTTCCATGCAGAGTACAATCTATCCTCAGTGCAGGTGTGATAGAGTGTCATCAAGGATGACTACAGGAACACCTTCCATGCAGAGTACAATCTATCCTCAGTGCAGGTGTGATAGAGTGTCATCAAGGATGACTACAGGAACACCTTCCATGCAGAGTACAATCTATCCTCAGTGCAGGTGTGATAGTGTGTCAACAAGGATGACTGCATGACCACCTTCCATACAGAGTACAATCTACCCTCAGTGCAGGTGTGATAGAGTGTCATCAAGGATGACTACAGGAACACCTTCCATGCAGAGTACAATCTATCCACAGTGCAGGTGTGATAGAGAGTGTCAGACTATACGAACACTTTCCATGCTGAGTACAATCTATTGTCTGTTCAGGTGTGATCCAGTTGTGGTCCATCCAGTGTGCAATGTGACCAGGTACATAGTCATTGAGGAAGAGCAACAACTAACCTTCCCCACAGAGTATAATCTGTTCTCTGTGCAAAAGTGTATGTTTTCAACAGTCACACACACGCACGCACGAGCGCACACACGCTTGCACACACGCACGCGTTCACACATGCACACACACATGCGCACATTTATATTAAAGCACAATAACTGTTTGTGGTAAATGTTTAACTCCCTGGCCTGTAAGAGCTGCTCGTGTGGTGGCCTGTGCCTTGCTTCCCGATCACTGTGCCTCTGTGAACAATGTCCACGCTGTTCTGGGCTGCAGCTTTACTGTGAACAATGGCCACGCTGTTCTGGGCTGTAGCTTTACTGTGCCTCTGTGAACAATGGCCACGCTGTTCTGGGCTGCAGCTTTACTGTGAACAATGGCCACGCTGTTCTGGGCTGTAGCTTTACTGTGAACAATGGCCACGCTGTTCTGGGCTGCAGCTTTACTGTGAACAATGTCCACGCTGTTCTGGGCTGTAGCTTTACTGTGAACAATGTCCACGCTGTTCTGGGCTGCAGCTTTACTGTGAACAATGGCCACGCTGTTCTGGGCTGCAGCTTTACTGTGAACAATGGCCACGCTGTTCTGGGCTGTAGCTTTACTGTGAACAATGGCCACGCTGTTCTGGGCTGCAGCTTTACTGTGAACAATGGCCACGCTGTTCTGGGCTGTAGCTTTACTGTGAACAATGGCCACGCTGTTCTGGGCTGCAGCTTTACTGTGAACAATGGCCACGCTGTTCTGGGCTGTAGCTTTACTGTGAACAATGGCCACGCTGTTCTGGGCTGCAGCTTTACTGTGAACAATGGCCACGCTGTTCTGGGCTGTAGCTTTACTGTGAACAATGGCCACGCTGTTCTGGGCTGCAGCTTTACTGTGAACAATGGCCACGCTGTTCTGGGCTGCAGCTTTCCTGGGCTGAGCCCACTGAACTCTTTTCTGTGTCTGTGTGAGGCTAATTCAAGCCTACCAGGCTTTCTTGAAAGTAAGAAGTAAGCTCTTGTGTTGGTAGAGCGGGTGGGGCTGGTGCGTCTTCATGGCCCCGTCAGCTAGTTGGGGTGTTTCTTTTTCATCGTTTCGTTCAATTTGACTACAAGATGTCTGCATTACATACGTGCATTTATTTATTGGAACAGTGTGATTTCGTTTGTTTCCAGATAATTCAAGTCATTGTGTTCTGGCATTTTTTAATTCAACTTATTGTGGCATTGTTAAGTGTTGTGCGCCATGCTTTTATCACTGACACTGTTGCCTTTGTGCCCTGAGAAAAGAACTGTGAGGAAAAGGATTGGATGTAGGTGGATGTGTTGGTGTATTACTATTAGTAGCCTTCACTGTTCATTGGGCTGCTTTAGTGTGAGGAAAAGGATTGGAAGTGAACGGATGCGTTGGGTGTAGTAGTAGCCTTCACTGTTCACGTGGCTGCTTTAGTGTGAGGAAAAGGATTGGAAGTAGGTGGATGTAGTAGTGTCACTAGGCCTATTCCATGGACTACTTTAGTGTGATGAAAAGTGACTGGATGTGTTGGGTGTATTAGTGTCACTAGGCCTATTCCATGGACTACTTTAGTGTGATGAAAAGTGACTGGATGTGTTGGGTGTATTAGTGTCACTAGGCCTATTCCATGGACTACTTTAGTGTGATGAAAAGTGACTGGATGTGTTGGGTGTATTAGTGTCACTAGGCCTATTCCATGGACTACTTTAGTGTGATGAAAAGTGACTGGATGTGTTGGGTGTATTAGTGTCACTAGGCCTATTCCATGGACTACTTTAGTGTGATGAAAAGTGACTGGATGTGTTGGGTGTATTAGTGTCACTAGGCCTATTCCATGGACTACTTTAGTGTGATGAAAAGTGACTGGATGTGTTGGGTGTATTAGTGTCACTAGGCCTATTCCATGGACTACTTTAGTGTGATGAAAAGTGACTGGAAGTGACTGGATGTATCGGTGTATTAGTACCCTCACTCTTCATTATTCTGTGAACTACTTTCTGTGGAAGTTTTATTCCATGTTCAAGAGATCAACTATTCAAATTATATAATTCCTTTCTCTGTGTGCTGTTTTTTACCTGTTGTTTTTAGTGTTTCCATTCCATGTTAGGTAGCTTAAGAAACAAACCATTGTCTTTTTCCTAATTCAAGGATCTTGGGATCAACGTTGGCCGAAGATCCAGTCATAAATTAGCATTTCAGACCAAAGGAACGCAAGGCGCTATCGATCAGTTCACGTGGTTTGTTCGCTGCTAAGCTAAACAACGCCCAGAAAAATGAATGATCACACTTCTGAAAACCACCCATTAACCCAGTGCTGACCCTAACCCTAACCCTAAACCTAGCCCTAAGCTAAACAACGCTCAGAAAAATGAATGATCACAGTTCTGAAAACCAGCCATTAACCCAGTGCTGACCCTAACCCTAACCTTAAACCTAGCCCTAAGCTAAACAACGCTCAGAAAAATGAATGATCACAGTTCTGAAAACCAGCCATTAACCCAGTGCTGACCCTAACCCTAACCCTAAACCTAGCCCTAAGCTAAACAACGTCCAGAAAAATGAATGATCACACTTCTGAAAACCACCCATTAACCCAGTGCTGACCCTAACCCTAACCTTAAACCTAGCCCTAAGCTAAACAACGTCCAGAAAAATGAATGATCACACTTATGAAAACCACCCATTAACCCAGTGCTGACCCTAACCCTAACCCTAAACCTAGCCCTAAGCTAAACAACGTCCAGAAAAATGAATGATCACACTTCTGAAAACCACCCATTAACCCAGTGCTGACCCTAACCCTAACCCTAAACCTAGCCCTAAGCTAAACAACGTCCAGAAAAATGAATGATCACAGTTCTGAAAGCCACCCATTAACCCAGTGCTGACCCAACCCTAAACCTAGCCCTAAGCTAAACAACGTCCAGAAAAATGAATGATCACAGTTCTGAAAGCCACCCATTAACCCAGTGCTGACCCTAACCCTAACCCTAAACCTAGCCACCCATTAACCCAGTGCTGGCTCCATGAACAGGGTGGTTTGGTTGTTGAACATTAAAGCTAATAATCAACTAGGGTTAGGGTTAGGGTTAGCTAACCCTAACCCTAGCCACCCATTAACCCAGTGCTGGCTCCATGAACAGGGTGGTTTGGTTGTTGAACATTAAAGCTAGTAATCAACTTCCACACTCCCTACATCCTTCTCACCTTGCCCATCTGATTGGATCTCTAGACACATTCAGGTGTGTGTTTTTTTAAAATTAAATGGAACTTATTTTTCAGATTGTATGTACTGGAATAATATTGCAAACACTCATTATCTTGATCTCATGGCAATGATAATTGCATAATTTGTTGAAAAACAAACCGCCAAATCAAATCAAAGCGTTATTTTCCACATTGACAATTCTTTACTTCTCCATGAAAAGTCCTGCCGTCTTCACAAATCGCTCTTTCGTGCTCATGTCCCCTCACACACCCCTCTCCCTCATCCACCCCCCCCCCCCCCCCTGCCTCAGCGCACACAGCTGAATGCACAACATACATGCATTTGCCTTTTAAAGTATAACACAGCGCACACAGCTGCATACACATCATATACATTTGCCTCTTAACGAATAACAGCGCACACAGCTGCATGCACATCATACGTACATTTGCCTCTTAAAGTATGACACAGCGCACACAGCTGCATGCACATCATATATACATTTGCCTCTTAAAGTATAACACAGCGCACACAGCTGCATGCACATCATATACATTTGCCTCTTAAGGAATAACAGCGCACACAGCTGCATGCACATCATATACATTTGCCTCTTAAGGAATAACAGCGCACACAGCTGCATGCACATCATACGTACATTTGCCTCTTAAAGTATGACACAGCGCACACAGCTGCATGCACATCATACATGCATTTGCCTTTTAAAGTATGACACAGCGCACACAGCTGCATGCACATCATATATACATTTGCCTCTTAAAGTATAACACAGCGCACACAGCTGCATGCACATCATATACATTTGCCTCTTAAGGAATAACAGCGCACACAGCTGCATGCACATCATACATACATTTGCCTCTTAAAGTATGACACAGCGCACACAGCTGCATGCACATCATACATGCATTTGCCTTTTAAAGTATGACACAGCGCACACAGCTGCATGCACACCATATATACATTTGCCTCTTAAAGTATGACACAGCGCACACAGCTGCATGCACATCATACATACATTTGCCTTTTAAAGCATAACACAGCGCACACAGCTGCATGCACATCATACATACATTTGCCTCAATGCATAACACAGCGCACACAGCTGCATGCACATCATACATGCATTTGCCTTTTAAAGTATGACACAGCGCACACAGCTGCATGCACATCATACATACATTTGCCTTTTAAAGCATAACACAGCGCACACAGCTGCATGCACATCATACATACATTTGCCTCAATGCATAACACAGCGCACACAGCTGCATGCACATCATACATGCATTTGCCTTTTAAAGTATGACACAGCGCACACAGCTGCATGCACATCATATATACATTTGCCTCTTAAAGTATGACACAGCGCACACAGCTGCATGCACATCATACATACATTTGCCTTTTAAAGCATAACACAGCGCACACAGCTGCATGCACATCATACATACATTTGCCTCAATGCATAACACAGCGCACACAGCTGCATGCATATCATATATACATTTGCCTTTTAAATTATAACACAGCGCACACAGCTGCATGCACATCATATACATTTGCCTCTTAAAGTATGACACAGCGCACACAGCTGCATGCACATCATATACATTTGCCTCTTAACGAATAACAGCGCACACAGCTGCATGCACACCATACATACATTTGCCTCTTAACAGCGCACACAGCTGCATGCACATCATACGTACATTTGCCTCTTAAAGCATGACACAGTGCACACAGCTGCATGCACATCATATACATTTGCCTCTTAACGAATAACAGCGCACACAGCTGCATGCACACCATACATACATTTGCCTCTTAAAGTATGACACAGCGCACACAGCTGCATGCACATCATATATACATTTGCCTCTTAAAGTATGACACAGCGCACACAGCTGCATGCACATCATACATACATTTGCCTCTTAAAGCATAACACAGCGCACACAGCTGCATGCACATCATACATACATTTGCCTCAATGCATAACACAGCGCACACAGCTGCATGCACGTCATATACATTTGCCTCTTAAAGAATAACAGCGCACACAGCTGCATGCACATCATATACATTTGCCTTTTAAAGCATAACACAGCGCACACAGCTGCATGCACATCATATATACATTTGCCTTTTAAAGTATGACACAGCGCGCACAGCTGCATGCACATCATACATACATTTGCCTCTTAAAGTATGACACAGCGCGCACAGCTGCATGCACATCATACATACATTTGCCTCTTAAAGTATAACACAGCGCACACAGCTGCATGCACATCATATATACATTTGCCTCTTAAAGTATGACACAGCGCGCACAGCTGCATGCACACCATACATACATTTGCCTCTTAAAGTATGACACAGCGCACACAGCTGCATGCACATCATATACATTTGCCTCTTAATGAATAACAGCGCACACAGCTGCATACACATCATACATACATTTGCCTCTTAAAGTATGACACAGCGCACACAGCTGCATGCACATCATATATACATTTGCCTCTTAAAGTATAACACAGCGCACACAGCTGCATGCACATCATATATACATTTGCCTCTTAAAGTATGACACAGCGCACACAGCTGCATGCACATCATACATGCATTTGCCTTTTAAAGTATGACACAGCGCACACAGCTGCATGCACACCATATATACATTTGCCTCTTAAAGTATGACACAGCGCACACAGCTGCATGCACATCATACATACATTTGCCTTTTAAAGCATAACACAGCGCACACAGCTGCATGCACATCATACATACATTTGCCTCAATGCATAACACAGCGCACACAGCTGCATGCACGTCATATACATTTGCCTCTTAAAGAATAACAGCGCACACAGCTGCATGCACATCATATACATTTGCCTTTTAAAGCATAACACAGCGCACACAGCTGCATGCACATCATACATGCATTTGCCTTTTAAAGTATGACACAGCGCACACAGCTGCATGCACATCATATATACATTTGCCTCTTAAAGTATGACACAGCGCACACAGCTGCATGCACATCATACATACATTTGCCTCTTAAAGTATGACACAGCGCACACAGCTGCATGCACATCATATATACATTTGCCTCTTAAAGTATGACACAGCGCACACAGCTGCATGCACATCATACATACATTTGCCTCTTAAAGTATGACACAGCGCACACAGCTGCATGCACATCATATATACATTTGCCTCTTAAAGTATGACACAGCGCACACAGCTGCATGCACATCATACATACATTTGCCTCTTAAAGTATGACACAGCGCACACAGCTGCATGCACATCATATACATTTGCCTTTTAAAGCATAACACAGCGCACACAGCTGCATGCACATCATATACATTTGCCTCTTAAAGTATGACACAGCGCACACAGCTGCATGCACATCATATATACATTTGCCTCTTAAAGTATAACACAGCGCACACAGCTGCATGCACATCATATACATTTGCCTCTTAAGGAATAACAGTGCACACAGCTGCATGCACATCATATACATTTGCCTTTTAAAGCATAACACAGCGCACACAGCTGCATGCACACCATACATACATTTGCCTTTTAAAGTATAACACAGCGCACACAGCTGCATGCACATCATATATACATTTGCCTTTTAAAGCATAACACAGCGCACACAGCTGCATGCACATCATATATACATTTGCCTTTTAAAGAATAACAGCGCACACAGCTGCATGCACATCATATATACATTTGCCTTTTAAAGCATAACACAGCGCACACAGCTGCATGCACATCTTATATACATTTGCCTTTTAAAGTATAACACAGCGCACACAGCTGCATGCACATCATATACATTTGCCTTTTAAAGCATAACACAGCGCACACAGCTGCATGCACACCATACATACATTTGCCTTTTAAAGTATAACACAGCGCACACAGCTGCATGCACATCATATATACATTTGCCTTTTAAAGCATAACACAGCGCACACAGCTGCATGCACATCATATATACATTTGCCTTTTAAAGCATAACACAGCGCACACAGCTGCATGCACATCATATATACATTTGCCTTTTAAAGCATAACACAGCGCACACAGCTGCATGCACATCATATATACATTTGCCTTTTAAAGTATAACACAGCGCACACAGCTGCATGCACATCATATATACATTTGCCTTTTAAAGTATAACACAGCGCACACAGCTGCATGCACATCATATATACATTTGCCTTTTAAAGTATAACACAGCGCACACAGCTGCATGCACATCATATATACATTTGCCTCTTAAAGTATAACACAGCGCACACAGCTGCATGCACATCATATATACATTTGCCTCTTAAAGTATGACACAGCGCACACAGCTGCATGCACACCATACATACATTTGCCTCTTAAAGTATAACACAGCGCACACAGCTGCATGCACATCATATACATTTGCCTCTTAAAGTATAACACAGCGCACACAGCTGCATGCACATCATATACATTTGCCTTTTAAAGCATAACACAGCGCACACAGCTGCATGCACATCATACATGCATTTGCCTTTTAAAGTATAACACAGCGCACACAGCTGCATGCACATCATACATGCATTTGCCTTTTAAAGTATAACACAGCGCACACAGCTGCATGCACATCATACATGCATTTGCCTTTTAAAGTATAACACAGCGCACATAGCTGCATGCACATCATACATGCATTTGCCTTTTAAAGCATAACACAGCGCACACAGCTGCATGCACATCATACATGCATTTGCCTTTTAAAGCATAACACAGCGCACACAGCTGCATGCACATCATATACATTTGCCTTTTAAAGCATAACACAGCGCACACAGCTGCATGCACATCATATACATTTGCCTCTTAAAGTATAACACTGCGCACACAGCTGCATGCATTTGCCTTTTAAACAATAACACAGCGCACACAGCTGCATGCACACCATACATGCATTTGCCTTTTAAAGCATAACACAGCGCACACAGCTGCATGCATTTGCCTTTTAAACAATAACACAGCGCACACAGCTGCATGCACATCATACATGCATTTGCCTTTTAAACAATAACACTGCGCGATCGCACGCACCTCCATTAGATCATTGCAAAAAAGAGAAACAAGAGAAGATGTTTTCCTAGGAAATAATTCGCAAAACAATGGGCTTAGTCGTAAGGCAAGGTGTTTTTGTTTTTTTACCCAACCAAGCGTGCATCACGCTCTGTTCTCAATGCACTCTGTCACTGTACCTTTGACAATGTGCTTGTGACAGGGACGACCACATCACGCTCTGTTCTCCATGCACTTTGTCACTGTTGTTGTTGTTGTTCTTCTTTAATTTAACGTCTTTTCACTTAGAAGTGATATTAGACATACAAACGCTCTGTTCTCAATGCACTCTGTTACTGTACCTTTGACAATGTGCTTGTGACAGGGACGACCACATCACGCTCTGTTCTCAATGCACTCTGTCACTGTACCTTTGACAATGTGCTTGTGACAGGGACGACCACATCACGCTCTGTTCTCAATGCACTCTGTCACTGTACCTTTGACAATGTGCTTGTGACAGGGACGACCACATCACGCTCTGTTCTCAATGCACTCTGTCACTGTACCTTTGACAATGTGCTTGTGACAGGGACGACCACATCACGCTCTGTTCTCAATGCACTCTGTCACTGTACCTTTGACGATGTGCTTGTGACAGGGACGACCACATCACGCTCTGTTCTCAATGCACTCTGTCACTGTACCTTTGACAATGTGCTTGTGACAGGGACGACCACATCACGCTCTGTTCTCAATGCACTCTGTCACTGTACCTTTGACGATGTGCTTGTGACAGTGACGACCACATCACGCTCTCTTCTCAATGCACTCTGTCACTGTACCTTTGACGATGTGCTTGTGACAGGGACGACCACATCACGCTCTGTTCTCAATGCACTCTGTCACTGTACCTTTGACGATGTGCTTGTGACAGGGACGACCATCTGACGTTGTTGATTACCACGGCCAATGAACGACGTCCGTGCTGACGTAGAACTTTCTAACCAACCTGACCCCAATGGGACGTTCCGTGTGGGCTAAATATTTGCCTTTATTTCTAAGTAACTAGCCTACTCCTTGTTCAGGTCTTAAAATAATTTGTACCCCTGAAAAGATTTTAAAGCATTTTTTTTAATTTGTTGTATATCTTGGAAGTGAAAATACTTCTATAATATTTTAGTCTGGTCTTTTAATCGTTTTTCTCTTTTGTTAGTGCTGGTTCCCAGACGCGTTAGCTAACCCTAACCCTAACCTTTGCTATTATGACAACAACATTTCACCGGTGGTTTTTTTCTATCTTCGTTAAATGTCTCTGTTGATAGATTCAGAGACTTGGAGAAGCGTTTATGAGATCCTTATTTTCATTGTGTTAAATGTCTCTGTTGATAGATTCAGAGACTTGGAGAAGCGTTTATGAGATCCTTATTTTCATTGTGTTAAATGTCTCTGTTGATAGATTCAGAGACTTGGAGAAGCGTTTATGAGATCCTTATTTTCATTGTGTATGTCAGTTAACAGGAAAAAGCTATAGATCATCTATGGAGGCATTTCACAATTGCCATTCAATCTGTTTTCTATTAATATACTTACTGACTCATTAGTTACTCTACTGTGCATTTTACTTTTGTTTTGTTGTTGTTGTCGTACCCTGGCTAAAAGACTCCAGGGATTATCTGAACAGCCGAAGCGCTTGAACACTAGGTACAAATGCACCAGCTAGGGATGAGAACATTATGTGTGACCGTTTTTGATTACCCCTCCTCGTGGGCAGCCACACTCCGACTTTGGGGGAGTTTTGTTTTAAGAATTTGTTTACCTTATTTCTACCTAACCTCACCGGAAGTGACCTCAGATATTAGTGTAATCTCATCATTGTACCTTCAATGCGTGATGCGTGACGTCATACTGAAATGGGTGTGATCAGGATGATTATGAGGATGAGGATGATAACGATGATAATGATGTCAGTTAAGGAAGTTGGTGGTGATGATGCTAATGATAATTATGATAATGATGTCAGTTAGGGAAGTTGGTGGTGATGATGCTAATGATAATTATGATGATGATGTGAATTAAGGAAGTTGTGGTGATGATGCTAATGATAATTATGATCATGATGTCAGTTAAGTAAGTTGGTGGTGATGATGCTTATGATAATGATGTCAGTTAAGGAAGTTGGTGGTGATGATGCTAATGATAATGATGTCAGTTAAGGAAGTTGGTGGTGATGATGCTAATGATAATGATGTCAGTTAAGTAAGTTGGTGGTGATGATGCTAATGATAATTATGATAATGATGTGAGTTAAGGAAGTTGGGGTGATGATGCTAATGATAATTATGATAATGATGTGAGTTAAGGGAGTTGGGGTGATGATGCTAATGATAATTATGATAATGATGTGAGTTAAGGAAGTTGGGGTGATGATGCTAATGATAATTATGATAATGATGTGAGTTAGGGAGTTGGGGTGATGATGCTAATGATAATTATGATAATGATGTGAGTTAAGGGAGTTGGGGTGATGATGCTAATGATAATTATGATAATGATGTGAGTTAAGGAAGTTGGGGTGATGATGCTAATGATAATTATAATAATGATGTGAGTTAACGGAGTTGGTGTGATGATGCTAATGATAATTATAATAATTATGTGAGTTAGGGAGTTGGGGTGATGATGCTAATGATAATTATGATAATGATGTGAGTTAAGGAAGTTGGGGTGATGATGCTAATGATAATTATGATAATGATGTGAGTTAAGGGAGTTGGGGTGATGATGCTAATGATAATTATGATAATGATGTGAGTTAAGGAAGTTGGGGTGATGATGCTAATGATAATTATGATAATGATGTGAGTTAAGGGAGTTGGGGTGATGATGCTAATGATAATTATGATAATTATGTGAGTTAAGGGAGTTGGGGTGATGATGCTAATGATAATTATAATAATTATGTGAGTTAAGGAAGTTGGGGTGATGATGCTAATGATAATTATGATAATGATGTGAGTTAAGGGAGTTGGGGTGATGATGCTAATGATAATTATGATAATGATGTGAGTTAAGGAAGTTGGGGTGATGATGCTAATGATAATTATGATAATGATGTGAGTTAAGGAAGTTGGGGTGATGATGCTAATGATAATTATAATAATGATGTGAGTTAAGGAAGTTGGGGTGATGATGCTAATGATAATTATAATAATGATGTGAGTTAAGGGAGTTGGGGTGATGATGCTAATGATAATTATGATAATGATGTGAGTTAAGGAAGTTGGGGTGATGATGCTAATGATAATTATGATAATGATGTGAGTTAAGGAAGTTGGGGTGATGATGCTAATGATAATTATAATAATTATGTGAGTTAAGGAAGTTGGGGTGATGATGCTAATGATAATTATGATAATGATGTGAGTTAAGGAAGTTGGGGTGATGATGCTAATGATAATTATAATAATTATGTGAGTTAAGGAAGTTGGGGTGATGATGCTAATGATAATTATGATAATGATGTGAGTTAAGGGAGTTGGGGTGATTATGCTAATGATAATTATGATAATGATGTGAGTTAAGGAAGTTGGGGTGATGATGCTAATGATAATTATGATAATGATGTGAGTTAAGGGAGTTGGGGTGATGATGCTAATGATAATTATGATAATGATGTGAGTTAAAGAAGTTGGGGTGATGATGCTAATGATAATTATAATAATTATGTGAGTTAGGGAGTTGGGGTGATGATGCTAATGATAATTATGATAATTATGTGAGTTAAGGAAGTTGGGGTGATGATGCTAATGATAATTATAATAATGATGTGAGTTAAGGGAGTTGGGGTGATGATGCTAATGATAATTATGATAATGATGTGAGTTAAGGGAGTTGGGGTGATGATGCTAATGATAATTATGATAATGATGTGAGCTAAGGGAGTTGGGGTGATGATGCTAATGATAATTATAATAATGATGTGAGTTAAGGGAGTTGGGGTGATGATGCTAATGATAATTATGATAATTATGTGAGTTAAGGGAGTTGGGGTGATGATGCTAATGATAATTATGATAATTATGTGAGTTAAGGAAGTTGGAGTGATGATGCTAATGATAATTATAATAATTATGTGAGTTAGGGAGTTGGGGTGATGATGCTAATGATAATTATGATAATTATGTGAGTTAAGGAAGTTGGGGTGATGATGCTAATGATAATTATGATAATGATGTGAGTTAAGGAAGTTGGGGTGATGATGCTAATGATAATTATAATAATTATGTGAGTTAAGGAAGTTGGGGTGATGATGCTAATGATAATTATGATAATGATGTGAGTTAAGGAAGTTGGGGTGATGATGCTAATGATAATTATAATAATTATGTGAGTTAAGGAAGTTGGGGTGATGATGCTAATGATAATTATGATAATGATGTGAGTTAAGGGAGTTGGGGTGATTATGCTAATGATAATTATGATAATGATGTGAGTTAAGGAAGTTGGGGTGATGATGCTAATGATAATTATGATAATGATGTGAGTTAAGGGAGTTGGGGTGATGATGCTAATGATAATTATGATAATGATGTGAGTTAAAGAAGTTGGGGTGATGATGCTAATGATAATTATAATAATTATGTGAGTTAGGGAGTTGGGGTGATGATGCTAATGATAATTATGATAATTATGTGAGTTAAGGAAGTTGGGGTGATGATGCTAATGATAATTATAATAATGATGTGAGTTAAGGGAGTTGGGGTGATGATGCTAATGATAATTATGATAATGATGTGAGTTAAGGGAGTTGGGGTGATGATGCTAATGATAATTATGATAATGATGTGAGCTAAGGGAGTTGGGGTGATGATGCTAATGATAATTATGATAATGATGTGAGTTAAGGAAGTTGGGGTGATGATGCTAATGATAATTATGATAATGATGTGAGTTAAGGGAGTTGGGGTGATGATGCTAATGATAATTATGATAATTATGTGAGTTAAGGGAGTTGGGGTGATGATGCTAATGATAATTATAATAATTATGTGAGTTAAGGAAGTTGGGGTGATGATGCTAATGATAATTATAATAATTATGTGAGTTAGGGAGTTGGGGTGATGATGCTAATGATAATTATGATAATTATGTGAGTTAAGGAAGTTGGGGTGATGATGCTAATGATAATTATAATAATGATGTGAGTTAAGGGAGTTGGGGTGATGATGCTAATGATAATTATGATAATTATGTGAGTTAAGGGAGTTGGGGTGATGATGCTAATGATAATTATGATAATTATGTGAGTTAAGGAAGTTGGAGTGATGATGCTAATGATAATTATAATAATTATGTGAGTTAGGGAGTTGGGGTGATGATGCTAATGATAATTATGATAATTATGTGAGTTAAGGAAGTTGGGGTGATGATGCTAATGATAATTATAATAATGATGTGAGTTAAGGGAGTTGGGGTGATGATGCTAATGATAATTATGATAATTATGTGAGTTAAGGGAGTTGGGGTGATGATGCTAATGATAATTATAATAATGATGTGAGTTAAGGAAGTTGGGGTGATGATGCTAATGATAATTATAATAATTATGTGAGTATATGTTTCGTGGCTTGGAGTTTTTTAATATTATTAATCTGTTGGAATCTACGTGAAATACCAAAATGTACTTGATAAAGATGTACTCTACTAACAGCCCCGCCCCCCTTCATGTTAACGACCCTCAGTCGCAAAGTCTCCTTTCAATTTTATGAAAATAATCCTGGCTGATCCTAACCCTATCCCTTTCCCAAAGACGACAGAATGTTGCTTCTCACTGAATGTCATTTAGCTCGGTTGAATTACACGTTTTTTTTAAAAAACTATTAGCCTATGCATGTACAAGTAATATTTTGTGTTTTGTCAAGTGTGTTTTCTATGTAAGGCACTGAAGATGTTACGTTCAACTGTGACAACAGCTCTGAAGCAACACATCCAACGTGTTTTATTTTTATGTAAGGCACTGAACATGTCACGTTCAACTGTGACAACAGCTCTGAAGCAACACATCCAACATGTTTTCTTTTTCACCATCACGCACTGTCTATAACTGTGCATTTGGGGGTGGGGGTGGGGGGTATGCATGTGTTTTACTGGATCACAGCAAAGCCATGGTTGGGCAGAGTGTACACGAGCACCGTGAAATCACAAATGATCAATTCCCTTGACTGTGTGCTGTAGAAAACCAAATCCCAAATGATCAATTCCCTTGACTGTGTGCTGTAGAAAACCAAATCCCAAATGATCAATTCCCTTGACTGTGTGCTGTAGAAAACCAAATCCCAAATGATCAATTCCCTTGACTGTGTGCTGTAGAAAACCAAATCCCAAATGATCAATTCCCTTGACTGTGTGCTGTAGAAAACCAAATCCCAAATGATCAATTCCCTTGACTGTGTGCTGTAGAAAACACACAGTGAACCCCTTAGGTCTCCACTTCTACTCCCCCCCCCCTCCCTCTTTCGCTCTCCCTGTGTGTGTGTGTGTGTGTGTGTGTGTGTGTGTGTGTGTGTGTGTGTGCATGTGTGTGTGTGTGTGTGTGTGTGTGTGCATGTGTGTGTGTGTGTGTGTGTGTGTGTGTGTGTGTGTGTGTGTGTGTGTGCGTGTGCGTGCGTGCGTGCGTGTGCGTGCACGTGCGTGTGCGTGTGCGTGTGTGTGAGTAGAATAGTGTCAGTTTTTCAAACCCCATTGTAGGTTCGTGACCAGAACCGGATATGACGTCATGCCAAATATGACGTCACATCCACATGACCGGAAATGACGTCACTGACCCGCGGGATCGGATATAGGCTCGCAGACGAGCCTTCAATGGTGTTTGAAAAACTGACACTATACTACTTGTGTGTGTGTATGTGTGTGTGCATGCAGGCAGCCAAGCATAAGAAAGACACTGTGGTTTGTTGTTTTTTCTCTGTACTATCCACTATTGGCACTATGTTGTGATTGTTGTTCCTCTGTTAAATTCTTGATCTCTGTACCATCTCCATGTTCTGTTGTGATTGTTGTCTTCAGTGGACAGACTTTACCTCTGGTCTGCCTGGCTGTCTCTTGTTCTCTGTACCATCTCCATGTTCTGTTGTGATTGTTGTCTTCAGTGGACAGACTTTACCTCTGGTCTGCCTGGCTGTCTCTTGATCTCTGTACCATCTCCATGTTCTGTTGTGATTGTTGTCTTCAATGGACAGACATTTTACCTCTGGTCTGCCTGACTGTCTCTTGTTCTCTGTACCATCTCCATGTTCTGTTGTGATTGTTGTCTTCAGTGGACAGACTTTACCTCTGGTCTGCCTGGCTGTCCTCCTGATCTCTACAAGGTTGTGTCTCTTTATTAGCTTTTGGCCTGCTCCAAATTATCAGCAGTTCTTGGACTTTTCTGTCGATTTCTTTTTCCTGAGGCGATCATGTTTAAACGGCCTTTTTCTCGTCGTCCTCGTCGTCTGTTTCTTCACGCTGCGCCTTTACTCACAACGACCTGTCATGCTGTTGTTTATGATCACAATACAACTTGATAGTTTTTTTCCCCCCCCCCCCCCCCCCCCCCCCCCCCCCCCATGGCAACACGGTGATGTGCAAGTCATATAATTACTAGTGTGTCACTGTGTTGTCATGGGAAAAGATGGAAAAATAGCAACGTTCACTTTGTCACTTGGGTTGTGAGAACACTGTGGACAAATATTGATCAATCGATTCCAGGTGTGTGTGTGTGTGTGTGTGTGTGTGTGAAAACGATTTGTGTTCCATGCTCTACTGCTCAAACTACACGGCCCATGAAATTGAACTATGACAGAACTGTCTCTCATACACTTGTTCTTTAGGACTGTGGTGTCAGTTTGCCATAAGGCCCATTTTTTACAGAAAAAAAACTATGATAAAGTGATGCAACCGTAGCCCAAATCAGTCCGTAGCAGACGACTTTCAGAAATACCACGTGACGTGATTATCATTCAGTAATGGCTAAGCTGTTCCAAAGCGAGGCAAGGTCACTTTCGTTGGCTTTCAAGTTAAGTTAAACTGTTTGACATGGAAACTTGCAAAAAAGAAGTTTTCTGCATTAGTACATAAATTATTCATCACTTGTCTTTTATTTCCTAACAACACTGTCTGGTCTGATAAAAAAAATGTCAATGTAGTGCTCGCCAACAACTCTCCGAGCCTAGAGTAGCCTACCTTTGTTGTTCACGATCTTTCGAGAAAGATCTCGATGTGCAACGTGGTGACAGCCCTGACATGGCCTTTGTTGTCGATGGGGCTATAATTTTAATCTTAATCTTAATCGTGCTTTTACATCAAGAACGTTCATAAATTAACACAAGTTAATGTGGAGAAAGATCTCGATGTGCTTTATCACGCATGTACCAGCACGCTCGTGTGTGTGTATGAGCATGTGTGCGCGCGTGTGTGTGTGTTTGTTTTAGGTGTATAGTGAGGACTTGACCTTGTTTACACGCCAACGTTCTCAGGACCTAAAGCACACCTGGGGACTTACACTACAGTCCAGCTAAAATGGATATTAACATGATGCCAGTGGGGTGCATGCTTGTGTCGGGGTGTTGCTGGTCACTGGGAGTACGTTAACACGATGCCAATGGGGTGTATGTTTGTGTCGGGGTGTTGCTGGTCACTGGGAGTACGTTAACATGATGCCAGTGGGGTGCATGTTTGTGTCGGGGTGTTGCTGGTCACTGGGAGTACGTTAACATGATGCCAATGGGGTGTATGTTTGTGTCGGGGTGTTGCTGGTCACTGGGAGTACGTTAACATGATGCCAATGGGGTGTATGTTTGTGTCGGGGTGTTGCTGGTCACTGGGAGTACGCTTACATGGCGTTGCCATCTTGTTTTTTCTTGCACGTAAGGTCGAACTTAGAAGCTATGTTTCTGTTTTATCACTATTGGCCGAAACAAGATTATGCTTGTGTTAATTTATGAACGTTCTTGATGTAAAATGGTTATGGATTTGGTTGATGTGAAATGTTTTTGGACTTTATTGATATAAAGTGGCTATGGATTTTATTGTTGTAAAATGTTATGGATTTTATTCATATAAAATGGGTTTTTTAATTCTTGTCAGCACAGATCTAATTTCAAATTTGTTTTTTCTTGTTTAACTTGTGAAAGACGCTACAGTCAATGCACTGCATTTTTGTTATGTTGATCATCACTGGTATTTGTTTTATGGTGCCTCCAAAGCCTTTGATTTGGTTGTGTATGTTGAAAAGAACAAAGAGTATGTAGTCTGTACCATTGTGACTGTGTGACTGGAAGAAAATCAGCATCTGAGCTGGACAATTGTATGCTAATGTAGTCATTAGGACCTTGATACAAACGAACAATACGTGCTCGTTTTTTCCTAGCACTTGACAGTGTGTCTGGATGTAAACGTCTCTGGTCAGCATGAAAATATCAGCAACTGAGCTGAACTAACAATGTGTGTTCTCGTTCTTTCCTAGTGACATTGTGTCTGGATGTAAACGTCTCTGGTCAGCATGAAGAAATCAGCAACTGAGCTGAACTAACAATGTGTTAGGACGAGCGGGACTGTTTGTGAAAAATGGGGATCTGAATGGTGGATTTTTTTTCCTTTTCATCTTTTTGATCTACAAATCCACACACGTGTTTTTGATGTGTGAACCCCTGCACACTGTGATGCTGGCTCACTGTTTCTCCATGTGTTCATGTGTCATTTATGGCTTTTCTGGACCTTGCTCAATGCTAGAGAGAGAGAGAGAGAGAGAGAGAGAGAGAGAGAGAGAGAGAGAGGGGGGTCTTTTGGGGGGTTCTTTTTTAATTCCAGTGTACGTTCATTGATGTTTGTTGCACAGAATACCTCCGAGTTGTGAAGCCCACTGGGCGCTGGTTTTGTTAGTTTTATAATTATGTGTGTGATTTCCACAGATGATCTTTTGTATGTATTTATATTTACTCTCTCTCCCCCTCTCTGTCTCTCTCTCTCTCCCTCTCTCTCCCTATCTTTCCCCCCCTCTCTCTCTCCTTATCTCTCTCTCCCTCTCTCTCTCTCCCCTCCGTTCCCCCTTCTCTGTCTCCCCATCTCTCTCTCCCCCTCTCTCCCTCTCTCTTTCACTGCTGTTGTGTCATTTCTTGTGTGTCCTTCACTCCTTTGCAAAATACATCCTAAGATAGACATAGCCATTCTGTTGTGTCATTTCTTGTGTGTCCTTTGCAGAATACATCCTAAGATAGACCTAGCCATTCTGTTGTGTCATTTCTTGTGTGTCCTTTGCAGAATACATCCTAAGATAGACATAGCCATTCTGTTGTGTCATCTCTTGTGTGTCCTTTGCAGAATACATCCTAAGATAGACATAGCCATTCTGTTGTGTCATCTCTTGTGTGTCCTTTGCAGAATACATCCTAAGATAGACCTAGCCATTCTGTTGTGTCATTTCTTGTGTGTCCTTTGCAGAATACATCCTAAGATAGACATAGCCATTCTGTTGTGTCATTTCTTGTGTGTTCTTTGCAGAATACATCCTAAGATAGACATAGCCATTCTGTTGTGTCATCTCTTGTGTGTCCTTTGCAGAATACATCCTAAGATAGACATAGCCATTCTGTTGTGTCATTTCTTGTGTGTTCTTTGCAGAATACATCCTAAGATAGACATAGCCATTCTGTTGTGTCATTTCTTGTGTGTTCTTTGCAGAATACATCCTAAGATAGACATAGCCATTCTGTTAGCCAGACTCCAAGCCTCTAAAAGTGCATGTCAACAGTATAGTTGACAAAATGATATTGACCCATAAGACGTCAGACTTGAGCAGTGGGGGGGGGGGGGGGGGGGGGTGTATGTGTCTGTGTGTGTGTGTGTGTGTGTGCGTGTGCGTGTGCGTGCGTGTGTGTGTATGTGTGTGTGTGTGTGTGTGTGTGTGTGTGCGTGCGTGCGTGTGTGTGTGTGTGTGTGTGTGTGTGTGTGTGTGTGTGTGCGTGCGTGCGTGTGTGTGTGTGCTGCTGTCCCATCTTCTGGGCCGTACAGTGGCGTTGCTCCCATGCTGCTCATTCCGATTCCCAACTCGCAGCCACACCCTGAATTATTTGAGCATGTTTTTGTTTGAATATGAATATGAATGTTATAAATACTTGTTGTTAAAAATGCTCAGACTCTAAATCTCCTCAAGAGTGAAACTGGCCAAGTGATAAATGTGCTAAGAATAGCCGGGCGATTATTATTATTTTTTAAATTTCATATTTTCAGACTGCTCAAGAGTGAAAATGACAAATCAGTTCTGTGCCAAAACACATTGACATTTTGATAAGTTCCATAAGTATGCACAGTTTTGTGTGGGCAGACCCCCTGTTTTCCATCTGTTAGTGTGAGGATGCCCTGGTCATGTCACTGTGCAATGGTTTTGTCGAACTCAAAGCGGGTGAAGTAAGAAATATCTAGTGATGTTGTATACTAATGTACCCCCCCCAAAAAAAAACCCACCAACACCCACACCGACTTGTTAACTACTGTATTCTTTCTACATATCCCTTCAGCCCCTCTCCTACCACGGGGCCTCTCTTAATACACTGGGCCTCTCCTACCACGGGGCCTCTCTTAATACACTGGGCCTCTCCTACCACGGGGCCTCTCTTAATACACTGGGCCTCTCCTACCACGGGGCCTCTCTTAATACACTGGGCCTCTCCTACCACGGGGCCTCTCTTAATACACTGGGCCTCTCCTAACACGGGGCCTCTCTTAATACACTGGGCCTCTCCTAACACGGGGCCTCTCTTAATACACTAGGCCTCTCCTAACACGGGGCCTCTCTTAATACACTGGGCCTCTCCTACCACGGGGCCTCTCTTAATACACTGGGCCTCTCCTACCACGGGGCCTCTCTTAATACACTGGGCCTCTCTTAATACACTGGGCCTCTCCTTAATACACTGGGCCTCTCCTACCACGGGGCCTCTCTTAATACACTGGGCCTCTCCTAACACGGGGCCTCTCTTAATACACTGGGCCTCTCCTAACACGGGGCCTCTCTTAATACACTAGGCCTCTCCTAACACGGGGCCTCTCTTAATACACTGGGCCTCTCCTACCACGGGGCCTCTCTTAATACACTGGGCCTCTCCTACCACGGGGCCTCTCTTAATACACTGGGCCTCTCCTACCACGGGGCCTCTCTTAATACACTGGGCCTCTCCTAACACGGGGCCTCTCTTAATACACTGGGCCTCTCCTAACACGGGGCCTCTCTTAATACAATTATACATACTTTTTAACGATCTCAATTTATAATGAGCATATGCTCAATTGTGGTTCATTTAATCATTCACCCCCCCCCCCCTCCTTCCCACCTCTCTCTCTCTCTCTCTCTCTCTCTCTCTCTCTCTCGAAACAATCAGAAAGACTTTTGCAAAGGATGGAAGTTCAGTTTAACGTCGCGTATCGGCTTTCGCCATGTACGACGGGCTGAACAAACCAACCAGGGTATAAACAAAAATGTATGTTCCTGAATCACTGTCTTAGCCAAAAGGCCGAGAAGCTATCAGAATATGAACATTTTCAAACAGAAGACTTTTGCAAACGATCGATGGCGTTTATTTGTGAAATGAGATGTGTAACGTGATACGCTAGTTTCGTTGTTAATCTTATTGAAGATTTGGGACTGCCTTGCAGGCAGACTTTGTATTATTTGTTGATTGATTGTTTTATTATTTGTTGATTGATTGCTATATTATTTTGTTGATTGTTTTATTATTTTGATTATTTTATTATTTGTTGATTGATTGTTTTATTATTTTGTTGATAATTTTATTATTTTGTTGATTGTTTTATGATTTTGTTGGTTGTGCTATCATTTTGTTGATTTTCATTATTTTGTTGACTGGATTTTTTTTCTTGTTATCACAAAATGTCTATGTGTCCACCGGTTGTGCTCTCTCTGATTCACTGTGGCCGCTCACTCACTTTACCCTCAACTGTTGTGCTCATACTTTGGTTGTTCTTTGCTTTACCTTCACCAGTAACGACTGGTTGTTCTTTGTTTTACCTCCACCAGTAACGACTGGTTGTTCTTTGTTTTACCTCCACCAGTAACGACTGGTTGTTCTTTGTTTTACCTTCACCAGTAACAACTGGTTGTTCTTTGTTTTACCTTCACCAGTAACAACTGGTTGTTCTTTGTTTTACCTTCACCAGTAACAACTGGTTGTTCTTTGTTTTACCTTCACCAGTAACAACTGGTTGTTCTTTGTTTTACCTCCACCAGTAACAACTGGTTGTTCTTTGTTTTACCTCCACCAGTAACAACTGGTTGTTCTTTGTTTTACCTCCACCAGTAACGACTGGTTGTTCTTTGTTTTACTGTCACCAGTAACAACTGGTTGTTCTTTGTTTTACCTTCACCAGTAACAACTGGTTGTTCTTTGTTTTACTGTCACCAGTAACAACTGGTTGTTCTTTGTTTTACCTCCACCAGTAACAACTGGTTGTTCTTTGTTTTACTGTCACCAGTAACGACTGGTTGTTCTTTGTTTTACCTCCACCAGTAACAACTGGTTGTTCTTTGTTTTACTGTCACCAGTAACGACTGGTTGTTCTTTGTTTTACCTTCACCAGTAACAACTGGTTGTTCTTTGTTTTACTGTCACCAGTAACGACTGGTTGTTCTTTGTTTTACTGTCACCAGTAACGACTGGTTGTTCTTTGTTTTACCTCCACCAGTAACAACTGGTTGTTCTTTGTTTTACCTTCACCAGTAACAACTGGTTGTTCTTTGTTTTACTGTCACCAGTAACGACTGGTTGTTCTTTGTTTTACCTTCACCAGTAACAACTGGTTGTTCTTTGTTTTGCCTTCACCATTAAAAAACGACGAAACCAACACTGCTGGAATGATGTGGTCTCTTGTGTGCTAGCAGACTGTTCTGTGTCTCTCTCTCTCTCTCTCTCTCTCTCTCTCTCTCTCTCTCTCTCTCTCTCTCTCTCTCTCTCTCTCTCTCTCTCTCTCTCTCCCCCCCCCCGTCTCATTCTCTTTTTCTCTCCGCCTGTCAAATATCTATCTTTCTGCTTGTCTTTGTCCCTCTTTTTCTGTCTCTTCCTCTCCTTCTGTCTGTCTCTCTTTCTCTCCCTCTGTCTTTCTCTTTCTCTCCCTACGTCTGTCTCTCTCTCTCTCTCTCTCTCTCTCTCTCTCTCTCTCTCTCTCTCTCTCTCTCTCTCTCTCTCTCTCTCTCTCTCTCTCTCTCTATTCTTACTCTCTATTGTCAGATAACTGTCTGGTTGTTCATTTATATTGTATTTCGCTTTTTTACTCTGCCTCCTCTGCTCTTTCTGCTTTCTGGCTCGTTCTCCTTACCATCTCTCTCTCTTTCTGTCTCTCTCTCTCACATGCACGCGCGCGCATACACGCACGAGTGCACACACATACACGCACACGCATAGACACACCCACACATACACCCTCACACAGACACACACACGCACGCACGCACGCACGCACACGCACGCACACACACGCACACACACAGAGGACTGGACGAGCATCCCCCCTCTCCCTTTTGTCACAGTCTGCTGAACAGGACAATCTGACTGCAGACAAGAGAGAGAGAGGGAGAACTGGGAACGATTTTAATGTACATCCGCCATGGGCCACGATACATTGTTAAGGGAGGAGGGGGAAGGGGTAGTATGTTAATACTATAATATATTAAACTTCATTCAAATATCCACATAAATTAAACCAATCAAATGGAATACAGTACACAAAATCAAATAATGACATTAACTTCTAATATATATCATATCAAGGACATCATTAAGTTAGCTCATTTAATTCTGGTCTATGTATAAACAAAATTGTTAATATGCCTACTATGTATTTCAATTCAGAATTAGTATACAGATTTACAAAAGCAAAGCCTTTTTTCGTCTGTTAATTGCGTGAAACAAACCGAGATACGTTGAATCTGTGACCGGTCAGGTCAGGTCAGGTGAGGTAGTTAGGACCTTTTTTTTGTGGCTGTAAAAATAAAGTGACTGGGAAGAGTTGCTGACTGTTTCAGGAATTTACTTCTCAAATCACTGTAGAAAGAACACTTGAACAAAAGTGCTCCTCGTCTTCTGTCTGGTCTCTGCAAAACGGGCACATCGTATTCCTATCTGTGTTGTTATAGCGATGAAGATTGTTGTTAAGTGGGAGAGCGTTTAATCTTACCTGAGTAATAGCAACGCGGAAGCAATGGGTATCCATGTCAAGAAGATATCTTTCCTTTTCAAATACAGTTTTTAAAGTTCTATAGCTATCATATCTATCACTATCTCTGATTGAACCTGTCCATTTTTGAATGTACATATCAATAAGTCTTTGTTTAAATTCAGCCAAGAACATTTTTGATACCACACAAAACCAAAACCTGTCAAACACAAAATTCCCCTTACCTTTGAAGCCCAGCATTGTTTACCTGATTTATCTCATTTTAGAAGCATCAAATACGCTTTGTGTGGAAGCCTTTCAAAGTTCATTTGTAAAACTCTTAACCAATAACGAATACATGCAACACATGAGTTGATATAAAGTGGATAACGGCCACATTCTCCGCAAACCATTCTGCAATATGTTTTATAACAAGGACAATAACCCCACCAGAATATCTTCCATGGTGGGAAAGTTTCTTTGCTTTTGCTGTGAATATTACATAATCACTAAACAATGAATTTTCGAAGCCAAACCCAATAAAAGTTTCAGTAAGACCAGTAAAGTCGTAACACAAGAGAAATGAAATGAAATCATTGTTATTTAACTTATGAAGTAAACCATTAACATTGTAATTAAGAAATTAAATATTTTGTTATTCTTATTTACATTTTGTACACGAGAATTATCAACATTATCACGCACTGAATCTCTTTCAACACTTTTATTCTCTTGCACCTTAGAAGCCAAGAATTCACTGTGAAATAATGTGGCCTGGCCGAATCCCTATTTGCTGTCTCCTGAGGAACTATCTTCCTTAGACATGGATTTGGGGGGTTGAGGATTTGCTTTGGCTTTTGAGTGATTTCCTGAATCTGCCTTTTTGAAGGACTCAATAATGCCGCTCTGATTATTACCTCTTTCATAGCTTTTGCTTTTGCCCAGTTGTGAAAGAGATGCATTGCGTTTTGGGCGTGGACTGCGTATTGGAGCCACAGACTCCTGACTAGCAGCCGTTTCTTTGATTCCTTTGTCACGCGTACGCCCTCTGTTCTGTTTGTCTTTTGTGTCAGTTTGTTGGTCAACAGTCTCAATTTCACTAGAAACACCAGCGGCCAGTTAACAGAATGAGTCAGTGTCATGTCAGTCCTCAGGGTGTCTGTCAAGGACCAGTCAATGCCATGTCAGTCCTCAGGGTGTCTGTCAAGGGCCAGTCAATGCCATGTCAGTCCTCAGGGTGTCTGTCAAGGACCAGTCAGTGCCATGTCAGTCTTCAGGGTGTCTGTCAAGGACCAGTCAGTGCCATGTCAGTCCTCAGGGTGTCTGTCAAGGACCAGTCAGTGCCATGTCAGTCCTCAGGGTGTCTGTCAAGGACCAGTCAGTGCCATGTCAGTCCTCAGGGCGTCTGTCAAGGACCAGTCAGTGCCATGTCATCTTGTGTGTGTGTGTGTGTGTGTGTGTGTGTGTGTGTGTGTGTGTGTGTGTGTGTGTGTGTGTGTGTGTGTGTGTGTCTGTGTGTCTGTGTGTCTGTGCTTGGTCATGTCTTGTTTACTTTGTATACGTCACCTCTTGCCAACATCATCGGCCAACACAACATGAAACATCACTTCTATGCAGATGACTCACAACCCAAAACAGTGCAACCCCTGAAGATCTAGATTCCATTCTTTCAGAAAGTAACAACTGCTATATTGATATTCAAAATTGGATTGTTCAAAATAAACTTCAATTAAATGGTGGAAAAAACGACGCAATGCTTGTAGGGACAAAAAACAAACTAGCCTCTGTTTCCATAGAGTCAATCCAACTGGGTAACAATCATTCCCCTCTCAGCCTCTGTCAAAAACTTAGGTGTCATTTTAGACATTATTCTTTCCATGCAGTTTCCTGACTCAGACCTATCAGTCCTGCTACTATCAAATTCGTCGCATTGGCTATTTTCGTAAATACCTCTCAGATGTCTAGGGTTAACTGGCAATGGGTAGAGGGCTGGCCACACTCGTTCAATAAGACAGAGTCAGGGTGTACGGGAGTACAAGGTTTATTCTAAGACTGAAGACCAAAGCACGTAATGGTTATCATGGCGTACATGCGCATAGCTTACTCGAGAGTAGCGTCCCTTGGTTTCTCTTGGGCAGACTAAACCAATCGATGCCAAACTACTAGATAATACCATACTTCCCCTCCAAGTTTTATAATTATTCAAGAGTTGACGGACATTGTCATAAAACGGTAATCCCTGGTCACCATTACTACATTAATCACTGTCAAGGGTTTTTTGATTACGCTACATTGTTCATTACTGATTATTCGTTCGCTTGTTTATAAATCAAAGTCACTGGGTGTAATAACTGCAAATTGTTCGTGTTCATTATTGCTGCTCTGTTCGTTCTTACTGCTTGTGTACACACCAGGTAAAAATTATATAATTGTGACTGAGTCACTTAACTAATAAAATAATACGAAACAAAATATAAGAGTTGGCCTTTCACATCTCGGCATGCAATCATGCACATATAAAATAATATTCATTCAAGTACTGTTTTGTAAGATCATAAACAAATCACACAAGTGTTCCATGGACTGAAGGGGGAGAACTGCTTTCCACTACCTAACACTCTTTCTTCGCCCATGCGAGTAAGCCCTAAGGGCCTTCTCTAACTCACAGGGCACACCTTGCCATACTGGTTCCCAAGCAGGTGAGCCATAGGGGCCTTACTCAGACCTGCTTGGGCTAGCACACATTCACAGATTCAGCTTCACTGGCTTGGTGACTGGTCTGCCTGATTTTGTGTACACTCTGGGAGTGCTGGTGACTGCTGGCTCTGGGGCTGCAGGTGGTGGAGCAGGTGGCGCCTGCTGCTGGACTGGTTGCTGTGTGGGAGATGCTGGTGCACCACTCCCGGCGGCTGAGGTAGGCGTAGGGACGATGGATATGCGATTTCGTCGAATCGTCCCTTTCTGCGTCTGGATAATGTAAGACCGGGGGCTGTTTGATTCGGAGATGACTTCACCAGGTCGTGCCATGTCTCTGACCCAGACTGGATCGCCTGGCTAGAGTGGAGGAAGCTCCCTAGCGGCATGCCGTCTGTCGAAGTTCAGCCGCTGTTTCTCTTTGCTGGCCATCTCTTTCTCCTTGACAGCATCATGGTTGGGGGTTTGGGGTTTCAGGGAGTTGGAAAACAGGGACCTGGGTTCTGAGTTTTCTCCCCATGAGGAGTTCACTCGGGGAGAGGCCATTCTGGAGGGGTGTTGCCCGGTACATGAGGAGGGCGAGGTATGGGTCCTTGCTTTTCTTGAGCAGTTGCTTGAGGGTCTGCACTGCTCGTTCAGCTTCCCGTTGGATTGAGGGTATTTTGGGGAGCTCGTCACGTGTGTAAAGCCGTAGGACGCTGCGAAATCTGTGAAGTGCTGGCTGCTGAATTGGGACCCGTTGTCAGTCATCACCACGTCTGGGATGCCATGGACTGCAAACACGCTCTTGATGTGGTGGATGGTCTCTGTACTGGTCAGTTTGGTCAGAAGTGTCGTCTCCACCCATCTTGAGTAATAGTCCACAATGGCCAAGTAGGTGGACCCATTCAAATCCAACAAGTCCATCCCGAGGCGAGCCCAAGGTCGTTCCGGGAATGAGGATGGGAGAAGTGGTTCCTTGTGTTCAGGGCGATGGATGGCACAGATGGAGCACTTGTTGACCATTTCTTCTACTTCTGAAGAAATGTACGGCCACCAGACCGACGATCGTGCCATGGCTCGGCACTTTGCGATGCCCAGGTGACCCTTGTGCAGCCTGTTGAGGACGTCCAGCCGCAGGCCTCTTGGTATCACCAGCCGTTCATCAAAGAGGAGGAGGTCGTCCACGATGGTGAGATGCTGGCGGATGATCCAGTACTGCTTGAGGAGAGTGTTCTCAGGCATGTAGGCCGGCCATCCCTGGACGCAGTACTGCCTGACCTGGTGGGTGATGTCGTCTGCCTTTTGGGCCTCCCGTATTTCCTGCAGCTTGTGAGAAGTAGCTGGCAGGATGTTGATGGTCTGGTCGGCAAGAGCCGTGACGTCCTTCAGGAGGTTGACGTTAGCATCATCAGGACTCCCGACTGGTGCTCTTGACAGAGCATCAGCGGTGATCTGGTTTTACCCTGGCACATGGAGGATCTTTGGGCCGTATCTCATGAGGCACAGTCTGAAGCACTGGATGCGGGGCGGCATCTTGTAGAGTTCTGTGGTACTGAGGAGGGGTACCAGCGGCTTGTGGTTCATTTTCACGGTGAACTCGAGCCCCAGTACGTACTCACTGAGACGCTCACAGGCCCAGGTCGCTGCTAGGACCTCCTTTTCAATGACCGCATAGGTTTCTTCGGCGTCACTGAGTGAGCGCGAGATGAAGCAGATTGGTCTCCTCGATCCATCGTCCTGTATCTGCAGCAGGACTGCTCCGATGCCGGCGCAGGAAGCATCTGCCGCGATGATGGGTGGACGCTGTGGATGGTAGTGTGCCAGTACTCGTGGCGACATCAGCTGTTTTTTTATGTCCTCGAAGGCTGTCTGCTGTGGCTGATCCCACACCCAAGCCGTGTCCTTGCGCAGCAGGTGGCGTAGAGGGGCATTGATGTCAGCTAGGCCTGGGAGGAACTTCGCCATCTGATTCACCATGCCCATGAAGCGCTGGAGCTCGGTAACGTTCGTAGGAGCTGGGAATTTCTTGATGGCCTCCACTTTCTTGGGGTCGGCCTGGATGCCCTCTGCATTGATGATGTGACCCAAGAACTTGATGGAAGCTTTAGAGAATTCACACAGGCGCTGAAGCACTGCTCGGACGTGTTGGTCGTGAGTGGCCTGATCCGGCGCATGAATGAGGATATCGTCCATGTGGCAGATGGCTCCGTCAACGCCGGAAAATCTCGCTGGCGGAGCTGATGCCAAAGGGTAGCCTGTTGAAACAGTAGCGTCCAAAGAGTGTGACGAAGGTGGTGAGAAGCCTAGACTCTGGAGAGAGTGGGATCTGCCAGAACCCACTCTTGGCGTCCAGCTTGGTGAAGACCTTGCTCCGACCCAGTTTGGCGAGGCTCTCGTCCACAGATGACATAGGGTGGACTTCCCTTTGCACCACCTTGTTGAGCTGGGTGAGGTCCACGCAGATGACATTGGGTGGATTTCCCTCTGCACCGCCTTGTTGAGCTGGGTGAGGTCCACGCAGATGACATAGGGTGGACTTCCCTCTGCACCGCCTTGTTGAGCTGGGTGAGGTCCACGCAGATGACATAGGGTGGACTTCCCTCTGCACCGCCTTGTTGAGCTGGGTGAGGTCCACGCAGATGACATAGGGTGGACTTCCCTCTGCACCGCCTTGTTGAGCTGGGTGAGGTCCACGCAGATGACATAGGGTGGACTTCCTTCTGCATTGCCTTGTTGAGCTGGGTGAGGTCCACGCAGATGCGGACGGCACCACTGGGTTTGGGCACTACCACGATCCCTGAGCACCAGCTCCTGCTTCACCATGTTCTCCAGTTCCGCCTTCACCTTGGGGATGAGAGGGTGTGCCACTTTTCTTGGGGTGTAGATGCACGAGGGGTGTGCGTCTGTTTTTGTGGATATCTTGTACGAGGTGTTTATTTTCCCTAGGCCACAAAAGAGTCCTGGGAATTCTTCCACGAAGCTGGGTGTGCTGGTCACAGCGTCAACACGTTTGACGATGCCCAGCTTGACACAGGCGTGCTTGCCAAGAAGAGAGCAAGGCTGATTGTCCAGGACATAGATGGTTTCACGCGTAGACCTACCATGATAGGTCAGGTCTGCAGTGAAGGTTCCTCGTGGGGACAGGCTGGAGCCTCCTGGTCCTCGCAGGGTCTTCTTCGTGGGGTACAGTAGCTGTTCCTGGAGCCATGGTTCGGCGCTGTTAACGATGGTGACTGAAGCCCCTGTGTCCAATTTGAACACCGCTGGGTTCCCGTCGACGGCCAGAGTTGCAGTCCAGTTGTCCTCCACGTCTTGCTCAATGGAGCCTAGAAAGTATGCATCCTCTTCGTCGTCGTCCACTTCGTTTACTGGCTTGCCATCAGTCCTTTTCTGCGTGGAGGAGCGGCAGACTGTAGCATAATGTCCCCTCTTTGTGCACGGTCTGCATGTTGCTGATCTGGCTGGGCAGCGTTCTCGTGAATGTGGTTCACGCCCACAGTAGCCACAGTTCTGGTGCATTGGGGTGTCCCGGTGGTTGCCTGCTGTCTGTTGCCTCGAGCGGTGACTCTGCTTAACGAAGTTTACATTTGTGGACGTGGTGCTGGGACTCTGCCTGATGAGGGGCTGGCTTTCCTTTCTGGCTTCGGCTTGCCTACTCAACTGCATTGCTTCTTGCAGTGTGAGATTGGCCTTCGCCTGAAGCTGCTCTGACAGGTCGTCATCGGCCACTCCCACGACAATCCTGTCCCAGATGAGGTCTTCTTTTAGCTGGCCGTAGTTGCAGCTTTCCACAAGTCTGAAGAGATCCTGGATGAAAGAGTCTGCCAATTCAGACTTCTGGACTCTTCTATTGAACTTGGCCCGTTCGACGATCGCGTTCTTCCTGACGCTAAAGAATTCGTTGATCTCTTTCTTCGTCTCTTCATACGTGGCCTTGCTTTCGTCTATGCTTGTCGTAGCAAGGATGTCATCTGCACAATCCCCCATTGCATAAAGGAAAATGCTAACCTGTTCTTTCTTAGCCCTGTTGGAGATTCCCGACGCGATGTGGTATCGCTCGAAACGAGCGAGCCATTTTTTCCAATTGTTGGGCTCGCCATCGAAGGTTTTCGGAAGAGGCAGGTTGCCGGAGGCAGGCTGGCGACGAACGAGTGTTTCGTCTGCTTGCTGCAGTTGTTGGCCGTCTTCCATCGTGACGTGAGGTCGTTATGTCGCTGCCACCATCTAGGGTTAACTGGCAATGGGTAGAGGGCTGGCCACACTCGTTCAATAAGACAGAGTCAGGATGTACGGGAGGCGATTTTGTTTTTCGGACCCCATTTCTGCATCGCGCAGGCTCCGCAAGGGACGTCACTCCTATCGGCTAGCATGTCGAGTTTCGATTTGTGATTGATCATGTTCACACAACTTGTAAACATTGCTGGGTTTTGGTTGCTCATGGCCAATTTTTGTGTTAAAGATAAATGATATTGCTGTTTGAATCCTCGATTTGCCTCCTGAGGGAAACAGCCAATATTTATCGAATGATCACGCCCATTTAATAATTTTAATAGTAGGCCTATCACTGAGACTAGGCCTATCAAGCACTAAGCGCGAAGTAGCCTAGCAGACGAATTGTTGCAAATAATCACACTATTTAGCATTTTAGCAAGCGTTCGTGTGTGCGTGTCACTGTGTGTGTGAGTGCGTATGTGTGTGTGTGTGTGTGTGTGTGGATAATCGATTTTTTCCCTTCTAATTTATAATCAACACTGCAATTTAGTAGATCTACTATCATCATGATATTGATAATCATATAATAAAAAGCCAAGTGTCCGTCTCTCTCTCTCTCTCTCTCTCTCTCTCTCTCTCTCTCTCTCTCTCTCTCTCTCTCTCTCTCTCTCTCTCTCTCTCTCTGTGTATGTGTGTATGCAACCGTGTTATGATTACCTGTAGAAAATCTGCATTTGCGCTGGTTTGTGCATGTTAATGTGCGCCCACGCATGTTCTCGATGCAGACGTTTGTACTGATTGTATCTTCCTCCATGTCAATGTTTAGTGGCACGAATACCTTCGATTTAAAAGTGATGCATTAAACATAAGTTATTCCTGTCTGCATTACAATGTTGTACTACACACGGGGTATACTAATCCATGCCAGTCAGTTAGGCCCATGCGTGTTTGTAGTTTACTTAGTGCTTCTTTTCATTGTCATGAGTTGAGACTATGATGAGTTGAGACTGTACACGTGTGTTGTTGTTTTTTGAACGACACATCATGGTTGTTGTTTGATATCATGGTTGTTGTTTGGCATCATGGTTCTTGTTGTTGTTGTTTTTTGACATCATGTTGTTGTCTGACATCATGGTTGTTGTTGTTGTTTGACATCATGGTTGTTCTTGTTGTTGTTTGACATCGTGGTTGCTGTTGTTTGACGTCATGGTTGTTGTTTGACATCATGGTTGTTGTTTGACATCATGGTCGTCGTTGTTGTTGTTGTTGTTGTTTGACGTTATGGTTGTTGTTTGACATCATGGTTGTTGTTGTTGTTTGACATCATGTTTGTTGTTTGACATCATGGTCGTTGTTGTTGTTGTTGTTTGACGTTATGGTTGTTGTTTGACGTCATGGTTGTTCTTTGACATCATGGTCGTTGTTGTTGTTGTTGTTGTTTGACGTTATGGTTGTTGTTTGACATCACGGTTGTTGTTTGACATCGTTGTTGTTTTTGTTTGACATCATAGTTGTTGTTTGACATCATGGTTGTTGTTGTTGTTGTTGTTGTTGTTGCTGTTGTTTGACGTTATGGCTGTTGTTTGACATCATGGTTGTTGTTTGACGTCATGGTTGTTGTTTGTTTGACATCATGGTTGTTGTTTGACGTCATGGTTGTTGTTTGACATCATGGTTGTTGTTTGACATCATGGTTCTTGTTTGACGTCATGGTTGTTGTTTGACATCATGGTTGTTGTTTGACATCATGGTTGTTGTTTGACGTCATGGTTGTTGTTTGACATCATGGTTGTTGTTTGACATCATGGTTGTTGTTTGACGTCATGGTTGTTGTTTGACATCATAGTTGTTGTTTGACATCATGGTTGTTGTTGTTGTTGTTGTTGTTGTTGTTGTTGTTGTTGTTGTTGTTGTTGTTGTTGTTGTTTGACGTTATGGCTGTTGTTTGACATCATGGTTGTTGTTTGACATCATGGTTGTTGTTTGACGTCATGGTTGTTGTTTGACGTCATGGTTGTTGTTTGACGTCATGGCTGTTGTTTGACGTCATGGTTGTTGTTTGACGTTATGGCTGTTGTTTGACATCATGGTTGTTGTTTGACGTCATGGTTGTTGTTTGACGTCATGGTTGTTGTTTGACATCATGGTTGTTGTTTGACGTCATGGTTGTTGTTTGACGTCATGGCTGTTGCTTGACGTCATGGCTGTTGTTTGACGTCATGACTGTTGTTTGACATCATGGCTATTGCTTCGTAGTGTGTAAGCTTACCACCGCAAAGAACTGTGACACCAACGGTGCAGGTGGTTTAAATAAATCTGTAATAATTTCCAAACAATACATATAATACAAAACAAAATAGGTCATCAAGAAGATAGCGCTGATAATGTGCTTTTAAACCATTTCATTCCATTTTAATGAAAGCCAACTGTACGGGTTTCCACGGTAGGCCAGCATCGTGTTGCGCCTCTCTAGGCTGAACTCGTAACGTCTTCTGTGTCCACGCTGCCTTACCAGGGTCAGTGAGGGCACAACTCCGCAATGACGGACTTTCCGTGAAGGTAGGCCTACAGCTCAGTACTAACATAGACCCCAACTCCACAATGACGGACTTTCCGTGAAGGTAGGCCTACAGCTCAGTACTAACATAGACCCCAATTCCACAATGACGGACTTTCCATAATAATAATAATAATGATAAATAACATTTATAGAGCGCCCTTTCTCTCTTGAGCTCACGGCGCTTCACAATTGTTTAAATAAATACATAAATCATAAATAAGCTACTACAATATCAACTATCACAAACATGCACACAGCCACAACACGCACACACGCACACGCACACGCACACCGCACACCCACATACGCGCACACACCTACCCACCCACAATGTGGGGGACATCATTTTAAGGCAGGAAACAGGACAAGGAAGAAATCAGAGGTATTGCCGGAAGAGGTGAGTTTTAAGAGCGGTTTTGAAAGACTGGAAAGATTTAGCAGAACGAAGTTCATATGGTAGGGTGTTCCAGACAGAAGGGGCGCTGAAAGAAAATGAACGTTCACCATTTGTCTTAGTGTTAGTACGAGGAATAGAAAGGATAAGTTTGTCAGAAGAGGAACGGAGAGACCTGGAGGGTGAGTACAGGTGAACGAGATCAGAGAGGTAGGCAGGACTAGATGAATGGACAGCATTGAAACAGAGGCAAGCAATTTTATACTTTATTCTTGCCTCGACTGGAAGCCAGTGTAAGGTATTGATGTGGGGTTTGATGTGGTCTGTACGAGGGACTTTAAGGATTAACCGAGCTGCATTGTTCTGAACTTTCTGAAGTTTGTTGAGGAGGGTTTGAGGACAGCCTACAAGTAGGGAATTGCAATAATCGTTGCGAGACAGTACAAAAGCTGATACTAGAGTCTTGGTGGCTTCAACTGTGAGATAGTGACGAATGGCACTAATACGACGGAGTTCAAAGTTCACATTACGAATCAGAGTCATGACATGAGTGATCATAGTTAGTTGACAGTCGAGGGTTACACCAAGGTTTTTAGCTGATTGACAGAAAGGGACAGTAGCATCGCCAATGACAAGAGAGTCAGGAAACTGAACAGAGGTGGAAGTTATCTGAGTGGAAACAATCATTGCCTCAGTCTTGTCTTCATTGAGTTTTAATTCCATGAAGGTAGGCCTATAGCTCAGTACTAACATAGACCCCAACTCCACAATGACGGACTTTCCGTGAAGGTAGGCCTTCAGCTCAGTACTAACATAAACCCCAACTCCACAATGACGGACTTTCCATGAAGGTAGGCCTACAGCTCAGTACAAACATAGACCCCAACTCCACAATGACGGACTTTCCATGAAGGTAGGCCTTCAGCTCAGTACTAACATAGACCCCAACTCCACAATGACGGACTTTCCGTGAAGGTAGGCCTACAGCTCAGTACTAACATAGACCCCAACTCCACAATGACGGACTTTCCATGAAGGTAGGCCTTCAGCTCAGTACTAACATAGACCCCAACTCCACAATGACGGACTTTCCATGAAGGTAGGCCTTCAGCTCAGTACTAACATAGACCAGAAACAGGCCACCACCGCATGGAAACACAGAGACAGCGGCAAAAGCATTCCACCTGAATTATCATTTGATTTAGGGACATAAGTTTGGGGGAGAACTTTTTTGAAATTAAGGGCTAGGCAGGCTGTCCCTCTTGTACTGGGATGGGTGAAGTCTTTGCACAGAGCCTTCCGTGGGTATCCATTATCAGTTAGGCCTATAATGGAGTGGGAGTTATCAATCATACCGACCTGCAGATTTGCACAACAGTCGTATAGGTTCTTATGGCATTATTTAACTGGTGACGGCCACGAGCAGGAATGATAGAGCTGATGGCAATGTAAGCAGATGGGAAGCGACTTTTACAGAGATGTATCAGTTCTGTCCAGGTTTGGGTTGTGATGTGTCCAGCCAGACAATCATTGACACCCACATGTATGATGACAGTGTTCACATGAGATTGTTCATCTAACTGTT
Organism: Phymorhynchus buccinoides; assembly: GCA_017654935.2. Classification (NCBI taxonomy): domain Eukaryota; kingdom Metazoa; phylum Mollusca; class Gastropoda; order Neogastropoda; family Raphitomidae; genus Phymorhynchus; species Phymorhynchus buccinoides. The sequence continues at coordinate 51,401,956 of CM065700.1, read as the reverse complement.
GTAGCCAGTCCAGCACATCCGCCACAGTCAGCCCTGGAATACAGATTTTAAGCATGGAATCCTTAGGGGACCCCAGTCTTCTAGGATTAATGAATCTAATGACAGAGTCCCCTATCAATACAGAGGATGCACTTCTTGGGATTCTCAACTGTTTTAACGTGTCACCTGCAGAAAGTTTCTTAGACATTTCTGTTGCTTCTTTTATGTTTGTATCAGAAAGTTTGGGGTGTGTCTCTGGATGAGGGGCATTACCTTTAGATGAGGGTGAGTTCTGTTGTTCTTTTACCAGAGACACATGATCTTTGGGGTGTCTCTGGATGAGGGGCATTACCTTTAGATGAGGGTGAGTTCTGTTGTTCTTTTACCAGAGACACATGATCTTTGGGGTGTCTCTGGATGAGGGGCATTACCTTTAGATGAGGGTGAGTTCTGTTGTTCTTTTACCAGAGACACATGATCTTTGGGGTGTCTCTGGATGAGGGGCATTACCTTTAGATGAGGGTGAGTTCTGTTGTTCTTTTACCAGAGACACATGATCTTTGGGGGGTGTCTCTGGATGAGGGGCATTACATTTAGATGAGGGTGAGTTCTGTTGTTCTTTTACCAGAGACACATGATCTTTGGGGGGTGTCTCTGGATGAGGGGCATTACCTTTAGATGAGGGTGAGTTCTGTTGTTCTTTTACCAGAGACACATGATCTTTGGGGGGTGTCTCTGGATGAGGGGCATTACCTTTAGATGAGGGTGAGTTCTGTTGTTCTTTTACCAGAGACAAATGATCTTTGTGGGGTGTGTCTGGATGAGGGGCATTACCTTTAGATGAGGGTGAGTTCTGTTGTTCTTTTACCAGAGACACATGATCTTTGGGGTGTCTCTGGATGAGGGGCATTACATTTAGATGAGGGTGAGTTCTGTTGTTCTTTTACCAGAGACACATGATCTTTGGGGTGTGTCTCTGGATGAGGGGCATTACATTTAGATGAGGGTGAGTTCTGTTGTTCTTTTACCAGAGACACATGATCTTTGGGGGGTGTCTCTGGATGAGGGGCATTACCTTTAGATGAGGGTGAGTTCTTTTGTTCTTTTACCAGAGACACATGATCTTTGGGGGGTGTCTCTGGATGAGGGGCATTACCTTTAGATGAGGGTGAGTTCTGTTGTTCTTTTACCAGAGACACATGATCTTTGTGGGGTGTCTCTGGATGAGGGGCATTACCTTTAGATGAGGGTGAGTTCTGTTGTTCTTTTACCAGAGACACATGATCTTTGGGGTGTGTCTCTGGATGAGGGGTATTACCTTTAGATGAGGGTGAGTTCTGTTATTCTTTTACCAGAGACACATGATCTTTGGGGGGTGTCTCTGGATGAGGGGCATTACATTTAGATGAGGGTGAGTTCTGTTGTTCTTTTACCAGAGACACATGATCTTTGGGGTGTGTCTCTGGATGAGGGGCATTACCTTTAGATGAGGGTGAGTTCTGTTGTTCTTTTACCAGAGACACATGATCTTTGGGGGGTGTCTCTGGATGAGGGGCATTACCTTTAGATGAGGGTGAGTTCTGTTGTTCTTTTACCAGAGACACATGATCTTTGGGGTGTGTCTCTGGATGAGGGGCATTACCTTTAGATGAGGGTGAGTTCTGTTGTTCTTTTACCAGAGACACATGATCTTTGGGGGGTGTCTCTGGATGAGGGGCATTACCTTTAGATGAGGGTGAGTTCTGTTGTTCTTTTACCAGAGACACATGATCTTTGGGGGGTGTCTCTGGATGAGGGGCATTACATTTAGATGAGGGTGAGTTCTGTTGTTCTTTTACCAGAGACACATGATCTTTGGGGGGTGTCTCTGGATGAGGGGCATTACCTTTAGATGAGGGTGAGTTCTGTTGTTCTTTTACCAGAGACACATGATCTTTGGGGTGTCTCTGGATGAGGGGCATTACATTTAGATGAGGGTGAGTTCTGTTGTTCTTTTACCAGAGACACATGATCTTTGGGGGGTGTCTCTGGATGAGGGGCATTACCTTTAGATGAGGGTGAGTTCTGTTGTTCTTTTACCAGAGACACATGATCTTTTGGTGTGTCTCTGGATGAGGGGCATTACCTTTAGATGAGGGTGAGTTCTGTTGTTCCTTTACCAGAGACACATGATCTTTGGGGTGTCTCTGGATGAGGGGCATTACCTTTCGATGAGGGTGAGCTATGTTGTTCTTTTACCAGAGACACATGATCTTTAGGGGGTGTCTCTGGATGAGGGGCATTACATTTAGATGAGGGTGAGTTCTGTTGTTCTTTTACCAGAGACACATGATCTTTGGGGGGTGTCTCTGGATGAGGGGCATTACATTTAGATGAGGGTGAGTTCTGTTGTTCTTTTACCAGAGACACATGATCTTTGGGGGGTGTCTCTGGATGAGGGGCATTACCTTTAGATGAGGGTGAGTTCTGTTGTTCCTTTACCAGAGACACATGATCTTTGGGGTGTGTCTCTGGATGAGGGGCATTACCTTTAGATGAGGGTGAGTTCTGTTGTTCTTTTACCAGAGACACATGATCTTTGGGGTGTGTCTCTGGATGAGGGGCATTACCTTTAGATGAGGGTGAGTTCTGTTGTTCTTTTACCAGAGACACATGATCTTTGGGGGGTGTCTCTGGATGAGGGGCATTACATTTAGATGAGGGTGAGTTCTGTTATTCTTTTACCAGAGACACATGATCTTTGGGGTGTGTCTCTGGATGAGGGGCATTACCTTTAGATGAGGGTGAGTTCTGTTGTTCTTTTACCAGAGACACATGATCTTTGGGGTGTCTCTGGATGAGGGGCATTACCTTTAGATGAGGGTGAGTTCTGTTGTTCTTTTACCAGAGACACATGATCTTTGGGGTGTCTCTGGATGAGGGGCATTACCTTTAGATGAGGGTGAGTTCTGTTGTTCTTTTACCAGAGACACATGATCTTTGGGGTGTGTCTCTGGATGAGGGGCATTACATTTAGATGAGGGTGAGTTATGTTGTTCTTTTACCAGAGACACATGATCTTTGGGGTGTCTCTGGATGAGGGGCATTACCTTTAGATGAGGGTGAGTTCTGTTGTTCTTTTACCAGAGACACATGATCTTTGGGGGGTGTCTCTGGATGAGGGGCATTACCTTTAGATGAGGGTGAGTTCTGTTGTTCTTTTACCAGAGACACATGATCTTTGGGGTGTGTCTCTGGATGAGGGGCATTACATTTAGATGAGGGTGAGTTATGTTGTTATTTTACCAGAGACACATGATCTTTGGGGTGTCTCTGGATGAGGGGCATTACATTTAGATGAGGGTGAGTTCTGTTGTTCTTTTACCAGAGACACATGATCTTTGGGGTGTCTCTGGATGAGGGGCATTACCTTTAGATGAGGGTGAGTTCTGTTGTTCTTTTACCAGAGACACATGATCTTTGGGGGGTGTCTCTGGATGAGGGGCATTACATTTAGATGAGGGTGAGTTCTGTTGTTCTTTTACCAGAGACACATGATCTTTGGGGTGTGTCTCTGGATGAGGGGCATTACCTTTAGATGAGGGTGAGTTCTGTTGTTCTTTTACCAGAGACACATGATCTTTGGGGTGTGTCTCTGGATGAGGGGCATTACCTTTAGATGAGGGTGAGTTCTGTTATTCTTTTACCAGAGACACATGATCTTTACCAGAGACACATGGGGGTGTCTCTGGATGAGGGGCATTACATTTAGATGAGGGTGAGTTCTGTTGTTCCTTTACCAGAGACACATGATCTTTGGGGTGTCTCTGGATGAGGGGCATTACCTTTAGATGAGGGTGAGTTCTGTTGTTCTTTTACCAGAGACACATGATCTTTGGGGGGTGTCTCTGGATGAGGGGCATTACCTTTAGATGAGGGTGAGTTCTGTTGTTCTTTTACCAGAGACACATGATCTTTGGGGTGTCTCTGGATGAGGGGCATTACCTTTAGATGAGGGTGAGTTCTGTTGTTCTTTTACCAGAGACACATGATCTTTGGGGTGTGTCTCTGGATGAGGGGCATTACCTTTAGATGAGGGTGAGTTCTGTTGTTCTTTTACCAGAGACACATGATCTTTGGGGTGTGTCTCTGGATGAGGGGCATTACCTTTAGATGAGGGTGAGTTCTGTTGTTCTTTTACCAGAGACACATGATCTTTTGGGGTGTCTCTGGATGAGGGGCATTACCTTTAGATGAGGGTGAGTTCTGTTGTTCTTTTACCAGAGACACATGATCTTTGGGGGGTGTCTCTGGATGAGGGGCATTACATTTAGATGAGGGTGAGTTCTGTTGTTCTTTTACCAGAGACACATGATCTTTGGGGTGTCTCTGGATGAGGGGCATTACATTTAGATGAGGGTGAGTTCTGTTGTTCTTTTACCAGAGACACATGATCTTTGGGGTGTCTCTGGATGAGGGGCATTACCTTTAGATGAGGGTGAGTTCTGTTGTTCTTTTACCAGAGACACATGATCTTTGGGGGGTGTCTCTGGATGAGGGGCATTACCTTTAGATGAGGGTGAGTTCTGTTGTTCTTTTACCAGAGACACATGATCTTTAGGGGGTGTCTCTGGATGAGGGGCATTACATTTAGATGAGGGTGAGTTCTGTTGTTCTTTTACCAGAGACACATGATCTTTGGGGGGTGTCTCTGGATGAGGGGCATTACCTTTAGATGAGGGTGAGTTCTGTTGTTCTTTTACCAGAGACACATGATCTTTGGGGGGTGTCTCTGGATGAGGGGCATTACCTTTAGATGAGGGTGAGTTCTGTTGTTCTTTTACCAGAGACACATGATCTTTGGGGTGTGTCTCTGGATGAGGGGCATTACCTTTAGATGAGGGTGAGTTCTGTTGTTCTTTTACCAGAGACACATGATCTTTGGGGGGTGTCTCTGGATGAGGGGCATTACCTTTAGATGAGGGTGAGTTCTGTTGTTCTTTTACCAGAGACACATGATCTTTGGGGGTGTCTCTGGATGAGGGGCATTACCTTTAGATGAGGGTGAGTTCTGTTGTTCTTTTACCAGAGACACATGATCTTTGGGGTGTGTCTCTGGATGAGGGGCATTACCTTTAGATGAGGGTGAGTTCTGTTGTTCTTTTACCAGAGACACATGATCTTTGGGGGGTGTCTCTGGATGAGGGGCATTACATTTAGATGAGGGTGAGTTCTGTTGTTCTTTTACCAGAGACACATGATCTTTGGGGGGTGTCTCTGGATGAGGGGCATTACCTTTAGATGAGGGTGAGTTCTGTTGTTCTTTTACCAGAGACACATGATCTTTGGGGGGTGTCTCTGGATGAGGGGCATTACCTTTAGATGAGGGTGAGTTCTGTTGTTCTTTTACCAGAGACACATGATCTTTGGGGGGTGTCTCTGGATGAGGGGCATTACCTTTAGATGAGGGTGAGTTCTGTTGTTCTTTTACCAGAGACACATGATCTTTGGGTGTGTCTCTGGATGAGGGGCATTACCTTTAGATGAGGGTGAGTTCTGTTGTTCTTTTACCAGAGACACATGATCTTTGGGGTGTCTCTGGATGAGGGGCATTACATTTAGATGAGGGTGAGTTCTGTTGTTCTTTTACCAGAGACACATGATCTTTGGGGGGTGTCTCTGGATGAGGGGCATTACCTTTAGATGAGGGTGAGTTCTGTTGTTCTTTTACCAGAGACACATGATCTTTGGGGTGTCTCTGGATGAGGGGCATTACCTTTAGATGAGGGTGAGTTCTGTTGTTCTTTTACCAGAGACACATGATCTTTGGGGGGTGTCTCTGGATGAGGGGCATTACCTTTAGATGAGGGTGAGTTCTGTTGTTCTTTTACCAGAGACACATGATCTTTGGGGTGTGTCTCTGGATGAGGGGCATTACCTTTAGATGAGGGTGAGTTCTGTTGTTCTTTTACCAGAGACACATGATCTTTGGGGGGTGTCTCTGGATGAGGGGCATTACCTTTAGATGAGGGTGAGTTCTGTTGTTCTTTTACCAGAGACACATGATCTTTGGGGTGTGTCTCTGGATGAGGGGCATTACCTTTAGATGAGGGTGAGTTCTGTTGTTCTTTTACCAGAGACACATGATCTTTGGGGGGTGTCTCTGGATGAGGGGCATTACATTTAGATGAGGGTGAGTTCTGTTGTTCTTTACCAGAGACACATGATCTTTGGGGGGTGTCTCTGGATGAGGGGCATTACCTTTAGATGAGGGTGAGTTCTGTTGTTCTTTTACCAGAGACACATGATCTTTGGGGGGTGTCTCTGGATGAGGGGCATTACATTTAGATGAGGGTGAGTTCTGTTGTTCTTTTACCAGAGACACATGATCTTTGGGGGTGTCTCTGGATGAGGGGCATTACCTTTAGATGAGGGTGAGTTCTGTTGTTCTTTTACCAGAGACACATGATCTTTGGGGGGTGTCTCTGGATGAGGGGCATTACCTTTAGATGAGGGTGAGTTCTGTTGTTCTTTTACCAGAGACACATGATCTTTGGGGGGTGTCTCTGGATGAGGGGCATTACCTTTAGATGAGGGTGAGTTCTGTTGTTCTTTTACCAGAGACACATGATCTTTGGGGTGTGTCTCTGGATGAGGGGCATTACCTTTAGATGAGGGTGAGTTCTGTTGTTCTTTTACCAGAGACACATGATCTTTGGGGGGTGTCTCTGGATGAGGGGCATTACCTTTAGATGAGGGTGAGTTCTGTTGTTCTTTTACCAGAGACACATGATCTTTGGGGTGTGTCTCTGGATGAGGGGCATTACCTTTAGATGAGGGTGAGTTCTGTTGTTCTTTTACCAGAGACACATGATCTTTGGGGGGTGTCTCTGGATGAGGGGCATTACATTTAGATGAGGGTGAGTTCTGTTGTTCTTTTACCAGAGACACATGATCTTTGGGGGGTGTCTCTGGATGAGGGGCATTACATTTAGATGAGGGTGAGTTCTGTTGTTCTTTTACCAGAGACACATGATCTTTGGGGTGTGTCTCTGGATGAGGGGCATTACCTTTAGATGAGGGTGAGTTCTGTTGTTCTTTTACCAGAGACACATGATCTTTGGGGGGTGTCTCTGGATGAGGGGCATTACCTTTAGATGAGGGTGAGTTCTGTTGTTCTTTTACCAGAGACACATGATCTTTGGGGGGTGTCTCTGGATGAGGGGCATTACCTTTAGATGAGGGTGAGTTCTGTTGTTCTTTTACCAGAGACACATGATCTTTGGGGTGTCTCTGGATGAGGGGCATTACATTTAGATGAGGGTGAGTTCTGTTGTTCTTTTACCAGAGACACATGATCTTTGGGGTGTCTCTGGATGAGGGGCATTACATTTAGATGAGGGTGAGTTCTGTTGTTCTTTTACCAGAGACACATGATCTTTGGGGGGTGTCTCTGGATGAGGGGCATTACCTTTAGATGAGGGTGAGTTCTGTTGTTCTTTTACCAGAGACACATGATCTTTGGGGGGTGTCTCTGGATGAGGGGCATTACCTTTAGATGAGGGTGAGTTCTGTTGTTCCTTTACCAGAGACACATGATCTTTGGGGGGTGTCTCTGGATGAGGGGCATTACCTTTAGATGAGGGTGAGTTCTGTTGTTCTTTTACCAGAGACACATGATCTTTGGGGGGTGTCTCTGGATGAGGGGCATTACATTTAGATGAGGGTGAGTTCTGTTGTTCTTTTACCAGGGACACGTGATCTTTGGGGTGTCTCTGGATGAGGGGCATTACATTTAGATGAGGGTGAGTTCTGTTGTTCTTTTACCAGAGACACGTGATCTTTGGGGTGTCTCTGGATGAGGGGCATTACCTTTAGATGAGGGTGAGTTCTGTTATTCTTTTACCAGAGACACATGATCTTTGGGGGGTGTCTCTGGATGAGAGGCATTACATTTAGATGAGGGTGAGTTCTGTTGTTCTTTTACCAGAGACACATGATCTTTGGGGGGTGTCTCTGGATGAGGGGCATTACATTTAGATGAGGGTGAGTTCTGTTGTTCTTTTACCAGAGACACATGATCTTTGGGGTGTGTCTCTGGATGAGGGGCATTACCTTTAGATGAGGGTGAGTTCTGTTGTTCTTTTACCAGAGACACATGATCTTTGGGGGGTGTCTCTGGATGAGGGGCATTACATTTAGATGAGGGTGAGTTCTGTTGTTCCTTTACCAGAGACACATGATCTTTGGGGGGTGTCTCTGGATGAGAGGCATTACCTTTAGATGAGGGTGAGTTCTGTTGTTCCTTTACCAGAGACACGTGATCTTGGCTTGTATTGGAAAGAACGTCAAAACGGTTTTTGACAGACAGAGAAAATATTTCAATACTACTTTTCCCTGGTGCCAGACTATGGTCGGTGTCTCCACCACTACACTCTCCTTTTTCATCACGTGGGGTTTGGGGAGAACCAGACTGGGCTTCCCCTGACACTAGGCCCTGAGCTACAGGAGGGGTGGTTGGACTGCCCTGAGGGACAAAACCACACTGGGCTTCCCCTGACACTAGGCACTGAGCTACAGGAGGGGTGGGTGGACTGCCCTGAGGGATAGAACCAGATTGGGCAACCCCTGAAACTGGGGATTGAGCTACAGGAGGGGTGGGTGGACTGCCCTGAGGGATAGAACCAGACTGGGCAACCCCTGAAACTGGGGATTGAGCTACAGGAGGGGTGGGTGGACTGCCCTGAGGGATAGAACCAGACTGGGCAACCCCTGAAACAGGGGATTGAGCTACAGGATGGGTGGGTGGACTGCCCTGAGGGATAGAACCAGACTGGGCAACCCCTGAAACTGGGGATTGAGCTACAGGAGGGGTGGGTGGACTGCCCTGAGGGATAGAACCAGACTGGGCAACCCCTGAAACTGGGGATTGAGCTACAGGATGGGTGGGTGGACTGCCCTGAGGGATAGAACCAGACTGGGCAACCCCTGAAACTGGGGATTGAGCTACAGGAGGGGTGGGTGGACTGCCCTGAGGGATAGAACCAGACTGGGCAACCCCTGAAACTGGGGATTGAGCTACAGGAGGGGTGGGTGGACTGCCCTGAGGGACAGAACCAGACTGGGCAACCCCTGAAACTGGGGATTGAGCTACAGGAGGGGTGGGTGGACTGCCCTGAGGGACAGAACCAGACTGGGCAACCCCTGAAACTGGGGATTGAGCTACAGGAGGGGTGGGTGGACTGCCCTGAGGGATAGAACCAGACTGGGCAACCCCTGAAACTGGGGATTGAGTTAATGGAGGGGTGGGTGGACTGCCCTGAGGGACAGAACCAGACTGGGCAACCCCTGAAACTGGGGATTGAGCTACAGGAGGGGTGGGTGGACTGCCCTGAGGGACAGAACCAGACTGGGCAACCCCTGAAACTGGGGATTGAGCTACAGGAGGGGTGGGTGGACTGCCCTGAGGGATAGAACCAGACTGGGCAACCCCTGAAACTGGGGATTGAGTTAATGGAGGGGTGGGTGGACTGCCCTGAGGGACAGAAGCAGACTGGACAGCCCCTGACACTAGGCACTGAACTGCAAGAGGGGTGGGTGAACTGCCCCGAGGAGACACAGAGGTGGGGGCATCACCTTGCCTAACACAGGGAGTGGGACATTCGTACTGTGTTGAGGCACATGTAGTAGAACAAGACTTTTTTCTTGTTTGCTTCAATTCTGATTGCATTGATCCTAAGAAAGTTTTATGTGAATTGTTTTCTTTGAGCAAACTATGTACTTTGGCGTCAAGGCTATCTATCATGTGCTTAAGGTCATCGATGCAGGAGAACAGAGGTTCTATCAGTCCTATGGTCAATGTGGCATTTCAAATAATTTTTAATAGCAACTTTTGTGTCCTCTATCTTGGAAAGCACGTTGGATTTATACGTGACCTGATCATTAAGCAATGCATTGATTGTGTCCTCAACATTACCCAGTCTTTCAATCAATGTCTTGTTGCTGTGCACTGATGGGCAAAGAGTGCGTCTGCGGTAACGCTTTGAGTGTTTGTGTATCTTTGGTGTGTGCATGGTTTGATTTGATTCAGCATTTTGAGTTGAGTGTTTCACATATGTGTGATCTGTTGCCATGTGAACATGTTTTGGTTCAGTGCACTCAACACTATCTGCCACAGGCGACACAATAGACAAGACTATCAAAACAATTGGCTAGTCCAGACACATCACTTTGTACATCACTTTTATCAGGAACATGGCTTATCATGGGGGAAGGGGTGTGACTGATGTGTGCACCGTTTTCTGTGGTTAGTTAATCAGTTGGAGAACGCAACAATATCGCTTCTCCTTCTTGTTCCAGAAAACAAACAGGGAGTGAAATGAGGTCCGTCTGTATTGTTTGCACATCACCTCCGTCACGAGTCCTATGCACAATGTCTTTCACCACTTCACATTCTTTGTCATCCCATTGTCGACAATCGACCCCCTGACACAATAGTGTGCCAGTGCCTTTTCTTGTGCAATACAAGGACACTGTTATTGCTTTGTCATCATTGTGAAAAACACGCAGGACAGACTTGGCGAGGGAGGGGGTGGAAGATCAGGGATCCACGGTGGAAGGGAGATAATTTCTTCATCATCTGAAAGTGCAAACAACACGCCAGCCACGTTACAGTTCCCAAATTGCACGTGCAGAATCGAAATAAACACCGTGTACTTTGAGTGATTTTTTTTTTCAATTGCAGTTCCTTCTATATTTCATATTAATTATTCTGTAGTTAATTACGTACAGTACCTTGGTTTTCACCACACAATAACGTTTCTCGATCGATGCACTATTTCCTTCAGAAAACACCTTGAAAGCAGGAGAATTCAAAACGCGTCTTTCAACCACTCACAATCCTCGTCTTCCAAGAGAGAGAGAGAGAGAGAGAGAGAGAGAGAGAGAGAGAGAGAGAGAGAGAGAGAGAGAGAAGAGAGAGAGAGAGAGAGAGAGAGAGAGAGAGAGAGAAGAGAGAGAGAGAGAGAGACGAGAGAGAGGAGAGAGAGAGAGAGAGAGAGAGAGAGAGAGAGAGAGAGAGAGAGAGAGAGATGATGAGAGAGAGAGAGATGACGAGAGAGAGAGAGAGAGAGAGAGGAGAGAGAGAGAGAGAGAGAGAAGAGAGAGAGAGAGAGAGAGAGAGAGAGAGAGAGAGAGAGAGACGGAGAGAGAGAGAGAGAGACTTGAGTTTTAAGAGGGGACACGTGATTTGAAATTAACTAATAATCAAAGCAAGAAAAAGTATAATTATAAGAAAATAACAAACAAAAAGGATCATTTTGACTGCACCCGCCAGACATGTACGCAAACACAGAAGCACAGACCCTCTAGCTAGCTTGCAACGCACGCGTACATACGCACGCGCGCACGCACACGCACACGCACACGCACACGCACGCATCACGCCCGCAGTGCAAGATGGAAAAAAGGAGTACGACAACAAGCCCTCCGTCCACTGACTTGGTGCCAAGTACGACAACAAGCCCATCCGTCCACTGACTTGGTGCCAAGTACGACAACAAGCCAAGGATGCATCCGTCCACTTTGACTTGGTGCCAAGTACGAGAAATCAACAAGCCCTCCGATTTCCACTGCACACTTGGTGCCAAGTACGGCAACAAGCCTGAAAGAAATCCGTCCACTGACTTTTTGGTGCCAAGTACGCAAATAATGCAACAAGCCAAGCCCTCCGTCCACTGACTTGGTGCCAAGTACGACAACAAGCCGTCCGTCCACTGACTTGGTGCCAAGTAGTGAGCCGTCCGTCCAAGCCAAGTCCATCCACTGACTTGGTGCACAAGTACGACAACAAGCCCTCCGTCCACTGCATGACTTGGTGCCAAGTATGACAAGCCGTCCATCCACTGACTTGGTGCAAAGTACGACAACAAGCCCTCCGTCCACTGCATGACTTGGTGCAAAGTACGGCAACAAGCCCTCCGTCCACTGCATGACTTGGTGCCAAGTACGGCAACAAGCCCTCCGTCCACTGCATGACTTGGTGCCAAGTATGACAAGCCGTCCATCCACTGACTTGGTGCCAAGTATGGCAACAAGCCCTCCGTCCACTGCATGACTTGGTGCCAAGTACGGCAACAAGCCCTCCGTCCACTGCATGACTTGGTGCCAAGTACGACAGCAAGCCGTCCATCCACTGACTTGGTGCAAAGTATGGCAACAAGCCCTCCGTCCACTGACTTGGTGCCAAGTACGGCAACAAGCCGTTCATCCACTGACTTGGTGCCAAGTACGGCAACGAGCCCATCCGTCCACAAGCCCTCCGTCCACTGACTTGATGCGAAGTAGTTATTATGTTGTTATGCTATGCTATGGTAAACAGTAGTTATTATGTTGTTATGCAATGCTATGGTAAACAGTAGTTATTATGTTGTTATGCTATGCTATGAAAGCAAGTCTGACCCACGAAAAAGACCAGCTGGTGAGCTGGTGCCAACAAGCCCGATTCCCCGGGCCGATCCAGCATTTTATTTTTGTGAAAATACAGAGTTCCCTCCCTTGGCGTGAAAATAATGAGTTTATCGCGAATGACAACACTGCTGCTGTGTGCCTCCAGATTTGGCCTTCATTCTGCCCACTGCCAGCCAATTTTGAACCCCGTTGCTCATGGTTGGCTCTATTGGTCTTCTCAAGTAAGTTATGGTGGTAACAATGAAATAAATGGTAACACCAGAAGAGCCATTTAGTTTAGCCTTTACGGCTTTAGCCTGTTTAGCCTTTAGGGTGCCAGAATGCCCACAGAGAAGAAGAAGAAATCTAGTCGTTTTGACACGGAATACGAATAGGTAGTCCTGAATAGTCTCAGTAGTGAGTAGTCTGCTGCTGTTGCCACTCCTCCCAAACACAAGGCAAACAGCCCTGGTAGGAACCTTAGAATTTTTATTTTTTTGGTCAAATCCTAATGAAATTATGTCATTGTAAAGAGCTCGGAAAGACCTTTAAAATTATACCCAAATTATCAAAATCGGTCAAAAATTGAGAAAGTTACGACGTTTTAAAATGATAGCCTTTTTTACATGAGCTATATAAGAAAAAGTTGATCACGGTTACCGTATCAAGGTTTGGATGAATCTGAACTTCAAACAGCCATAACTTATTTATTTTTTTACCAATAAACAAAACATTGGTACCAAAATAAAGCTTATTTAATGGGGCAACATCAACCTCAAGCATTTGACAGATTAGGCCTAAGCTTTTTGTGCGACTCGCAAGATCGCAACATCAACATGAAAATGGCAGAAAACAACATGTCGGACAGGCTTCGACGTAACACCTCCCGACTTGTGGAGACCTTGAGCAGCATTGAGATTTATTCTAGATGCATCAAATTTGGTGTACGTCTAGACAAATAATTAGATGTAACTAAGCATTTGTTTCAAAAAAGCAAGTCATCATCGTTCAGAAATGATAAACGAATGAATTGGACCCAAATATTGGATCGCTTGTCTCTCGCAATCGACCATCTTCGCGTAAAAAAAGATTGTTCCCGAATGACCGGGTAGGTGTCTGCTTCAAGAGTAACCACCAATAAAAACAAGCAAAGGAAGTGACCGTTTCGCACATGGCCAAAATTGGGGTTCAGATTTTCAACGGGAAAAATCGCTGCGACTTGACCTAATTCGGTCGTTCCTAGCCCTGGTCGACCACAGTACTCAGGCACTGGAAATAGCCTTAGTATCCCCTCAGACAAGAGGCTCCCAATTTGGGCCAAAATGTGGAGCGACCTTTTTTCTTCTTCTTTCTCAATCCAACCACCATCATCAAATTGATGGTTTTGTTGGCATAGAACGTGGGGACTTCGGTCAGGCAGAAACTGTCGGTAAAAATATTGCCGCCCAGATGATCAGCGTTTAAATGTGGAAGCAAATGTAGGGTTGGAGGGTTTAGATTGTTTCTCAGATCCGGGATTTGAAGCCCTCCACCGAGGCCGATGTCACTGCTTCAGGGGATAGGGAGTTCCAATCTACGATGGTCCGGTGAAAGAAGGAGAACTTTCTATAACTTGTCTTGCAGGAGGGAAGGAGGTAAGTGAACTCGTGTGACTGTCTTGTTTGACGTGTTGGCGGGTTGAGAGACGGGCTGTAAGGGGTGTTGATGGGAATGTCCCCCCGCTGATATTTGAAGAAAGTGGACAGTCTAGATGCCCGCCTCCTGTCGGCGAGTGGAGTCCAGTGCAGCTGAGTGTACATGTCTTCCACGCTGGATGTCTGGCGTTGCCTGTTCACCACCCAACGGGCAGCCCGTCGCTGCACCTTTTCCACTCTGCCGACATCTATCGCGGTGTAGGGGTCCAATACCGGCGAGGCATATTCTAGTGTGGGCCTGACCAGCGACTTGTATGCCTTCTCCTTGATGTTGACTGACCCCACTTTTAGGTTGCGCCGGAGGAAGCCAAGGGTCTTACTGGCTTTGCTGATCACATTTGAGATGTGGGTGTCCCGTCTAAGGTCTTGTGAGATGGTAACACCCAGATACTTGGTCTCATCTACCCGTTTCAGGTCCTGCCCATGGAGTTGGTAGTTTTTTATCAGGGGATTTCTTTTTCTGTTCACATGGAGGCTCTCACATTTGTCCGGGTGGAAGGACATCATCCATTTGTTCTCCCAGGATGCCAACGCATTGAGGTCAAGTTGGAGATCCTCGTGGTCTTCAGGAGAGTTCACTGGTCGGTGACAGAGGGTATCGTCTGAAAAGAGACGAGAAGTTGAAGAGAGCTGCCTTGGAAGATCATTGATGAAGAACAGGAAAAGGGCCGGCCCAAGCACAGAACCTTGGGGGACTCCTGATTCCACAGGGATAGCTTCAGACGTGGCTCCTTCCAAACCAACTCTCTGTTGTCAGCCTGCCAGGAAGCTCTCAATCCATCTGTTGATTGAACCCCTGATCCCATAGTGGTGGAACTTGTGGATGAGGAGGGAGTGGGAAACCTTATCGAAGGCCTTTTCAAAGTCCATGACTAGGACATCGGTCTGTCTCCCCTTCTCCATGTTGCCGGAAAGCTCATCCACCAGGCCCAGAAGCTGGCTCTCACAGGATCTTCCTCTCCGAAACCCATGCTGTTCCT
The DNA here is from genome assembly GCA_017654935.2 of Phymorhynchus buccinoides. Taxonomy (NCBI): domain Eukaryota; kingdom Metazoa; phylum Mollusca; class Gastropoda; order Neogastropoda; family Raphitomidae; genus Phymorhynchus; species Phymorhynchus buccinoides. The sequence goes on along the minus strand of CM065700.1, from coordinate 51,386,877 downwards.
CACTGAGTATGTCATTGGCCTCGGCGGATCCCATAATTGTACTGACGACAATATGTTCGAGGATTTTGCACGGAATACTAGTGAGGGAGATGGGGCGGTAGTTGGCTGGTTTGTAGCGCTCACCCTTCTTGTACACTAACCTGACCAACGAAGGGGACAAATTCACAGACCCGCTACAGGCTGCTAGCTTTCCAGCGGAAAGGAACCTGTGAGAACCTGTGAGTATCCTGTATCAGAACAATCAGAGTTGATTGTGGTCACGTACAGCAAAGAAGAAGAAGGAGAACAGACGTTAAAACCTCAGCTTGTATCACTATCAGAATGGGTGGGCAATAAAAAATGTGTTCATTTATCTGTCCCTAGACCAGGGGAGATAATCTGTTGACTGACAAAGCCATGGACTATGCTGTGTTGTGTTCTAGTTGTGTTCTAACCTATCTGCCAATGTCCACATTTAACGCCCTACTGACAAAGCCATGGACTATGCTGTGTTATGTTCTAACCTATCTGCCAATGTCCACATTTAACGCCCTACTGACAAAGCCATGGACTATGCTGTGTTATGTTCTAGTTGTGTTCTAACCTATCTGCCAATGTCCACATTTAACGCCCTACTGACAAAGCCATGGACTATGCTGTGTTATGTTCTAACCTATCTGCCAATGTCCACATTTAACACCCTACTGACAAAGCCATGGACTATGCTGTGTTGTGTTCTAGTTGTGTTCTAACCTATCTGCCAATGTCCACATTTAACGCCCTACTGACAAAGCCATGGACTATGCTGTGTTATGTTCTAGTTGTGTTCTAACCTATCTGCCAATGTCCACATTTAACACCCTACTGACAAAGCCATGGACTATGCTGTGTTATGTTCTAACCTATAGATCTGCCAATGTCCACATTTAACACCCTACTGACAAAGCCATGGACTATGCTGTGTTATGTTCTAACCTATCTGCCAATGTCCACATTTAACACCCTACTGACAAAGCCATGGACTATGCTGTGTTATGTTCTAACCTATCTGCCAATGTCCACATTTAACACCCTACTGACAAAGCCATGGACTATGCTGTGTTATGTTCTAACCTATAGATCTGCCAATGTCCACATTTAACACCCTACTGACAAAGCCATGGACTATGCTGTGTTATGTTCTAACCTATAGATCTGCCAATGTCCACATTAACGCCCCAAGAATGGTAATCAATGACTGAAAGTTGGGCTTTTTCCCGTCAATTGATTATATTTCGTACAGCCCCCATATTTTTATGCTGCGGATACTTCGGTTTCTTACACCGAAATATCAATAATGACTCATTGACTCTACCACCAAAGTCAAACTGCTTTCCTACACCACCATGGTACGGACTATATTATATAATTATGGAGTACGCCTTTGCTGTCATCTAGGTAACGACACTCACCAGCTACACAGATTTACACAGATGGCTCAGTTTTAGAATCTTATACAGGAGCTGGATTTGTGATCCCTGATTTAAAAGTTAAAAAATCATTCTGTTTAGGAAAAGACTTATGGCCTTATCTTGGATACCTGATGTTAATATGGCAATTTGCAACATTCTAATTTGCGTTGACTCTAAATCTGTTCTTTATAGCTTACGAAACTGGAATGTAAACATTAGGAGAGATTTGATTTTTGATATCAAATTCATGATACATTCTATCATGGCTAAAGGAATTTTTGTAGAGTTTTGCTGGATTCCATCACATTGTGGTATTTATTGGAATGAAACAGCTGATAAACTAGCGAAAGAAGGTGCCCTTAGAAAGCATCCAGATAGGACATTGAAACTGGAAAAACATGAAATAAATTCAAGCTATTAATATTATGTCAAAGATCTTTGTCTAGTTTAATCTACAAAATTCGACTAAATTCATGGAAAACCAAATTTTCCAAAGATGTACATGTATGTAGAATGCGCTTGTGGTCACCCAAGTCTGTCTATTCATCATATTATTTTTGAATGTCCAGTTTTAACTTCCTATACAAAAATGTTAAGATAAATATAGGAAAGTTAGAACCTATAAAAGCATTTACAGCCCTGAAATGATTGACATTGCAAAGGTTATATCCAGGTCTGAGATTGTTCATTTGTTATAATTGATTCATTACTTTACGGTTGATTATTGTATTATTGTTCATAGGCACACCCACGCACTTAGGTGCGCACGCACATGCACACACACACACACACACACACACACACACACACACACACACACACACATATGAGCGCGCATGCGCACACAATTTCTCCCCTCTTTTCAATTCATTGATTTGTTTGTTGTTTTTATTTTTAAAAATTTAAGTCTAATATCACCATTGTTGTGAACAGACTTTAAATGAAATCAATCAGTCAAATCAACACAGCAGCTAGAGATCATGGTACAGCGCAGGGCAGCCAGATTCCCTTGTAACAACTACACAGACAAGTCACCTGGCTGCGTTGACAATTCTCAGGGAGCTGCAGTGGGACAGCCTAGAAGAGCGGAGGAAGATCAGCCGCCTGAGTTTGCTGCATCAAATCAACAAGGGATTGGTTGACTTCAATCCAAATCAGTACCCAAGACCCAGCCACCCTAGTTTGCTGCATCAAATCAACAAGGGATTGGTTGACTTCAATCCAAATCAGTACCCATGACCCAGCCACCCTAGTTTGCTGCATATAATCAATAAGGGATTGGTTGACCAATCCGAATCAGTACCCATGACCCAGCCACCCTAGTTTGCTGCATCAAATCTTCTGGATCAGTTGACTTCAATCCAAATCAGTACCCATGACCCAGCCACCCTAGTTTGCTGCATCAAATCAACAAGGGATTGGTTGACTTCAATCCAAATCAGTACCCATGACTAAGCCACCCTAGAACAAGAGGAACACAGAGATTGTTTCAAGAAAGGACATCAAGGTCAGCACAGTCCAGACAGAGGCCTTCTATTGTGTCAAGGTGTATTGTATTGTGCTGTACATCGAGTCCAGACAGAGGCTTCACATCAAGGCACACAGTGAGATGTATTGTAATGTATTGTATTATAATAATGTACTGTAATACAGGCCCAAGGCATGGGGGGCCAGTCATCGAGGCCACAGTCCAGACAGAGGCTTCACATCAAGGCACACAGTGAGATGTATTGTATTGTATTATAATAATGTACTGTAATACAGGCCCAAGGCATGGGGGGCCAGTCATCGAGGCCACAGTCCAGACAGAGGCTTCACATCAAGGCACACAGTGAGATGTATTGTATTGTATTATAATAATGTACTGTATTACAGGCCCAAGGCATGGGGGGCCAGTCATCGAGGCCAGCACAGTCCACACAGAGGCTTCACATCAAGGCACACAGTGAGATGTATTGTAATGTATTGTATTATAATAATGTACTGTATTACAGGCCCAAGGCATGGGGGGCCAGTCATCGAGGCCACAGTCCAGACAGAGGCTTCACATCAAGGGACACAGTGAGATGTATTGTAATGTATTGTATTATAATAATGTACTGTATTACAGGCCCAAGGCATGGGGGGCCAGTCATCGAGGCCACAGTCCAGACAGAGGCTTCACATCAAGGCGCGCAGTGAGGTTTACCCAGGAGCTGCCCATGTACGTCGCTTCATTGTGCCCGACAACAAGGTGTGTGTATGTGTGTGTATATGTCAGTGTGTGTGTGTGTATATCAGTGTGTGTGTGTGTGTGTATATATCAGTGTGTGTGTGTGTGCATGTTAGATCCTCTGTGTGTGTGTGTGTGTGTCACTCTGTGTGTGTGTGTGTGTCACTCTGTGTGTGTGTGTGTGTGCGTGCACGCGTGTGTATGTGTGTGTCTGTCAGTGTGTGTGTATATGTGTAGGTGTGTGCGTGCATGCATGTGTAGGTGTGTGTATGAGTGTGTGTGCGTCACTGTGTGTATGTGTTTGTGTGTAAGTGTGTGTGTGCTTGTGTGAGTGTCAAGTCAAGTCAAAATGATCTTTATTGACGATAAAAGAGTAAGCTTGATAAAGCTTTTTTACATCCTGTGTGTGTCAGTGTGTGTACGTGTGTGTGCGTGTGTGAATGTCTGTATTTGTGCGTGTGTGCGCATGTGTGTGTGTGTATGTGAGAGAGAAGAGAGAGAGAGATACAGACAGATAGAGAGAGGTGGGGAGACAGAAAAGAGAGAGATAATTTAATTAATGTCTGTAAAGCTCATATGTCTAATACCAAAGTTCCATGTCTGTAAAGCTCATATGTCTAATACCAAAGTTCCGACGGTCGTGGAACATCCTGGTGGAAGGATTTCTCAGCCCCCCCCCGCTCAACAAAAGGTTTGACGGACAGCAAAATTACGGACAGATGCCTGAAATTACTGTTTTCAGAGCTTGGGATTACTGACAGTGAAGATTTGGGGTAAACAGGTCTGCAGATGCCTGAAATAACTGATTTCAGAGCTTGGATTACTGACAGTGAACATTTGGGGTAGACAGGTCTGCAGATGCCTGAAATAACTGATTTAAGACAGGAACAACAAATCAGTCTTTCGGGTAGGAAAAAGGTCCTTTAATAGAAAAAAAAAAAAAAATGTTTTTAAAGAGGTTAATTCTACTCAGTCAATTTTTCTCATTTTCCTTCTTCTTCCATCGCTTCCTGCTTGCTGTCACTTTTGTTGTGTCTCCTTTCCCTTCTTCTTCCATCGCTTCCTGCTTGCTGTCACTTTTGTTGTGTTTGATTTCCCTTCTTCTTCCATCGCTTCCTGCTTGCTGTCACTTTTGTTGTGTTCCTTTCCCTTCTTCTTCCATCGCTTCCTGCTTGCTGTTCCTTTCCCTTCTTCTTCCATCGCTTCCTGCTTGCTGTCACTTTTGTTGTGTTTGATTTCCCTTCTTCTTCCATCGCTTCCTGCTTGCTGTCACTTTTGTTGTGTCTCCTTTCCCTTCTTCTTCCATCGCTTCCTGCTTGCTGTCACTTTTGTTGTGTCTCCTTTCCCTTCTTCTTCCATCGCTTCCTGCTTGCTGTCACTTTTGTTGTGTCTCCTTTCCCTTCTTCTTCCATCGCTTCCTGCTTGCTGTCACTTTTGTTGTGTTTGATTTTCCTTCTTCTTCCATCGCTTCCTGCTTGCTGTCACTTTTGTTGTGTCTCCTTTCCCTTCTTCTTCCATCGCTTCCTGCTTGCTGTCACTTTTGTTGTGTCTCCTTTTCCTTCTTCTTCCATCGCTTCCTGCTTGCTGTCACTTTTGTTGTGTCTCCTTTCCCTTCTTCTTCCATCGCTTCCTGCTTGCTGTCACTTTTGTTGTGTCTCCTTTTCCTTCTTCTTCCATCGCTTCCTGCTTGCTGTCACTTTTGTTGTGTTTTGATTTCCCTTCTTCTTCCATCGCTTCCTGCTTGCTGTCACTTCTCATTTTCCTTCTTCTTCCGCTTCCTGCTTGCTGTCACTTTTGTTGTGTCTCCTTTCCCTTCTTCTTCCATCGCTTCCTGCTTGCTGTCACTTTTGTTGTGTCTCCTTTCCCTTCTTCTTCCATCGCTTCCTGCTTGCTGTCACTTTTGTTGTGTCTCCTTTCCCTTCTTCTTCCATCGCTTCCTGCTTGCTGTCACTTTTGTTGTGTCTCATTTCCCTTCTTCTTCCATCGCTTCCTGCTTGCTGTCACTTTTGTTGTGTCTGATTTTCCTTCTTCTTCCATCGCTTCCTGCTTGCTGTCACTTTTGTTGTGTCTCCTTTCCCTTCTTCTTCCATCGCTTCCTGCTTGCTGTCACTTTTGTTGTGTTTGATTTTCCTTCTTCTTCCATCGCTTCCTGCTTGCTGTCACTTTTGTTGTGTCTCATTTCCCTTCTTCTTCCATCGCTTCCTGCTTGCTGTCACTTTTGTTGTGTCTCCTTTTCCTTCTTCTTCCATCGCTTCCTGCTTGCTGTCACTTTTGTTGTGTCTCCTTTTCCTTCTTCTTCCATCGCTTCCTGCTTGCTGTCACTTTTGTTGTGTCTCCTTTCCCTTCTTCTTCCATCGCTTCCTGCTTGCTGTCACTTTTGTTGTGTCTCCTTCCTTCTTCTTCCATCGCTTCCTGCTTGCTGTCACTTTTGTTGTGTCTCCTTTCCCTTCTTCTTCCATCGCTTCCTGCTTGCTGTCACTTTTGTTGTGTCTCATTTCCCTTCTTCTTCCATCGCTTCCTGCTTGCTGTCACTTTTGTTGTGTCTCCTTTCCCTTCTTCTTCCATCGCTTCCTGCTTGCTGTCACTTTTGTTGTGTCTCCTTTCCCTTCTTCTTCCATCGCTTCCTGCTTGCTGTCACTTTTGTTGTGTCTCATTTCCCTTCTTCTTCCATCGCTTCCTGCTTGCTGTCACTTTTGTTGTGTCTCCTTTTCCTTCTTCTTCCATCGCTTCCTGCTTGCTGTCACTTTTGTTGTGTCTCCTTTCCCTTCTTCTTCCATCGCTTCCTGCTTGCTGTCACTTTTGTTGTGTCTCCTTTCCTTCTTCTTCCATCGCTTCCTGCTTGCTGTCACTTTTGTTGTGTCTCTTTCCCTTCTTCTTCCATCGCTTCCTGCTTGCTGTCACTTTTGTTGTGTCTCCTTTCCCTTCTTCTTCCATCGCTTCCTGCTTGCTGTCACTTTTGTTGTGTCTCCTTTTCCTTCTTCTTCCATCGCTTCCTGCTTGCTGTCACTTTTGTTGTGTCTCCTTTCCCTTCTTCTTCCATCGCTTCCTGCTTGCTGTCACTTTTGTTGTGTCTCATTTCCCTTCTTCTTCCATCGCTTCCTGCTTGCTGTCACTTTTGTTGTGTCTCCTTTTCCTTCTTCTTCCATCGCTTCCTGCTTGCTGTCACTTTTGTTGTGTTTGATTTCCCTTCTTCTTCCATCGCTTCCTGCTTGCTGTCACTTTTGTTGTGTCTCCTTTCCCTTCTTCTTCCATCGCTTCCTGCTTGCTGTCACTTTTGTTGTGTCTCATTTCCCCTTCTTCTTCCATCGCTTCCTGCTTGCTGTCACTTTTGTTGTGTTTGATTTCCCTTCTTCTTCCATCGCTTCCTGCTTGCTGTCACTTTTGTTGTGTCTCATTTCCCTTCTTCTTCCATCGCTTCCTGCTTGCTGTCACTTTTGTTGTGTTTGATTTTCCTTCTTCTTCCATCGCTTCCTGCTTGCTGTCACTTTTGTTGTGTGTCTCATTTTCCTTCTTCTTCCATCGCTTCCTGCTTGCTGTCACTTTTGTTGTGTCTCCTTTCCCTTCTTCTTCCATCGCTTCCTGCTTGCTGTCACTTTTGTTGTGTCTTGCCTGTTTCCTTCTTCTTCTTCCATCGCTTCCTGCTTGCTGTCACTTTTGTTGTGTCTCCTTTCCCTTCTTCTTCCATCGCTTCCTGCTTGCTGTCACTTTTGTTGTGTCTTCATCACTTTTGTTGTGTTTGATTTCTTCTTCTTCCATCGCTTCCTGCTTGCTGTCACTTTTGTTGTGTCTCATTTCCCTTCTTCTGCATTGCTTCCTGCTTGCTGTCACTTTTGTTGTGTCTGATTTTCCTTCTTCTTCCATCGCTTCCTGCTTGCTGTCACTTTTGTTGTGTCTCCTTTCCCTTCTTCTTCCATCGCTTCCTGCTTGCTGTCACTTTTGTTGTGTCTCCTTTCCCTTCTTCTTCCATCGCTTCCTGCTTGCTGTCACTTTTGTTGTGTCTCCTTTCCCTTCTTCTTCCATCGCTTCCTGCTTGCTGTCACTTTTGTTGTGTCTCCTTTTCCTTCTTCTTCCATCGCTTCCTGCTTGCTGTCACTTTTGTTGTGTCTCATTTCCCTTCTTCTTCCATCGCTTCCTGCTTGCTGTCACTTTTGTTGTGTCTGATTTCCCTTCTTCTTCCATCCTTTCTTCTTCCATCGCTTCCTGCTTGCTGTCACTTTTGTTGTGTCCTGATTTCCCTTCTTCTTCCATCGCTTCCTGCTTGCTGTCACTTTTGTTGTGTCTCCTTTTCCTTCTTCTTCCATCGCTTCCTGCTTGCTGTCACTTTTGTTGTGTTTGATTTCCCTTCTTCTTCCATCGCTTCCTGCTTGCTGTCACTTTTGTTGTGTCTCCTTTTCCTTCTTCTTCCATCGCTTCCTGCTTGCTGTCACTTGTTGTGTCACTTTGCTGTTGTGTCTCCTTTTCCTTCTTCTTCCATCGCTTCCTGCTTGCTGTCACTTTTGTTGTGTCTCCTTTCCCTTCTTCTTCCATCGCTTCCTGCTTGCTGTCACTTTTGTTGTGTCTCATTTCCCTTCTTCTTCCATCGCTTCCTGCTTGCTGTCACTTTTGTTGTGTCTCCTTTCCCTTCTTCTTCCATCGCTTCCTGCTTGCTGTCACTTTTGTTGTGTCTCCTTTCCCTTCTTCTTCCATCGCTTCCTGCTTGCTGTCACTTTTGTTGTGTCTCCTTTTCCTTCTTCTTCCATCGCTTCCTGCTTGCTGTCACTTTTGTTGTGTCTCCTTTCCCTTCTTCTTCCATCGCTTCCTGCTTGCTGTCACTTTTGTTGTGTCTCATTTCCCTTCTTCTTCCATCGCTTCCTGCTTGCTGTCACTTTTGTTGTGTCTCCTTTCCCTTCTTCTTCCATCGCTTCCTGCTTGCTGTCACTTTTGTTGTGTCTCCTTTCCCTTCTTCTTCCATCGCTTCCTGCTTGCTGTCACTTTTGTTGTGTCTCATTTCCCTTCTTCTTCCATCGCTTCCTGCTTGCTGTCACCATCATCGCTTCCTGCTTGCTGTCACTTTTGTTGTGTTTCCTTTTTGTGTCCTTACATTCAAAATGGACTTATAGTCTGAAACATCTGTATTGTTTTTTTCTTTCTATTAAAGGACCTTTTTCCTACCCGAAAGACTGATTTGTTGTTCCTGTGTGCAAAGGTCCTAGTGGTCACAAATTACCTTCACTGATTTCAGAGTTTGGATTACTGACAGTGAACATTTGGGGTAGACAGGTCTGCAGATGCCTGAAATAACTGATTTCAGAGCTTGGATTACTGACAGTGAACATTTGGGGTAGACAGGTCTGCAGATGCCTGATATAACTGATTTCAGAGCTTGGATTACTGACAGTGGACATTTGGGGTAGACGGGTCTGGTGCAGGTGTCATGGAAAGGTCACATCATGTCATGATTGTGCAGGTGTCATGGAAAGATCATGTCACGATTGTCTGTGCAGGTGTCATGATTGTGCAGGTGTCATGGAAAGGTCATGTCATGATTGTGCAGGTGTCATGGAAAGGTTATGTCGTGATTGTCTGTGCATGTGTCATGGAAAGGTCATGTCATTATGGTACCGTGTCATGGAAAGGTCATGCCATGATTGTCTGTGCAGGTGTCATGGAAAGGTCATGCCATGTCATGATTATGCTGGTGTCATGTAAAGGTCATGTCATGATTGTCTGTGCAGGTGTCATCTCATGTCATGATTGTCTGAGCAGGTGTCATGGAAAAGTCGCGTCATGTGTGTGTGTGTGTGTGTGTGTCATGGAAAGGTCATGTCTTGTCATGATCGGATGTGTCGTGGAAGGTCATGTCATGATTGTCTGTGCATGTGTCATTGAAAGGTCATGTGTCACGATTGTATGTGCAGGTGTCACGGAAAGGTCATGTCATGGTTGTCTGTGCAAGTGTAATGGAAAGGTCATGTCCTGATTGTATATGCAGGTGTCATGGAAAGGTCATGTCATGATTTTGCAGGTGTCATGGACAGGTCATGTCATGATTGTCTATGCAGGTGTCATGGAAAGGTCATAGCATGATGGTTTTCTATACAGGTGTCCTGGAAATGTCATGTCATGATGGTTTTCTATGCAAGTGTCATGGAAAGTTCACGTCATGTGGTTTAAGCAAATCTTTATTCATTTGAAAAAGATCAAACAGAAAGACAATTAGAGCAACAACAAGCTCGAAGCTTATACCGTGCTCCTTAAATTAACATCATAATTGCACAATTGATTGAACAGATGGAGACTGCATTTAAATCACGTCATGTCATATGATGTTTTCTATGCAGGTATCATGGAAAGGTCATGTCATGTCATATGATGTTTTCTATGCAGGTGTCATGGAAAGGTCATGTCATGATGGTTTTCTATACAGGTGTCATGGAAAGTTCACGTAATGTCATGATGGTTTTCAATGCAGATATCATGGAAAGTTCACATCATGTCAGGATGGTTTTCTATACAGCTGTCATGGAAAGGTCATGCCATGTCATGATGGTTTTCTATACGGCTGTCATGGAAAGGTGTCATGTCGTGATGGTTTTCTATACAGCTGTCATGGAAAGGTTGTGTCATGTCGTGGTGGTTTTCTATACAGCTGTCATGGAAAGGTCGTGTCATGTCATGATGGTTTTATATACAGCTGTCATGGAAAGGTCATGTCATGGTGGGTTTTCTATACAGCTGTCATGGAAAGGTCGTGTCATGTCATGGTGGTTTTCTATACAGCTGTCATGGAAAGGTCATGTTATATGATGGTTTTCTATACAGCTGTCATGGAAAGTTCACGTCATGTTATATGATGGTTTTCTATGCAGCTGTCATGGAAATGTCATGTTTGTTATATGATGGTTTTCTATACAGCTGTCATGGAAAGGTCACATCATTTCATATGATGGTTTTCTATACAGCTGTCATGGAAAGGTCACATCATTTCATATGATGGTTTTCTATACAGCTGTCATGGAAAGGTCACATCATTTCATATGATGGTTTTCTATACAGCTGTCATGGAAAGGTCACATCATTTCATATGATGGTTTTCTATACAGCTGTCATGGAAAGGTCACATCATTTCATATGATGGTTTTCTATACAGCTGTCATGGAAAGGTCATGCCATGATGTTTTTCTATGCAGATGTCACGGAAAGGTCATGTCATGACGGCTTTCTATACAGGTGTAATGGAAAGGTCACGTCATGATGTTTTCTATGCAGGTGCCATGTAAAGGTCATGTCATGACGGCTTTCTATACAGCTGTCATGGAAAGGTCATGTCATGGTGGGTTTTCTATACAGCTGTCATGGAAAGGTCGTGTCATGTCATGGTGGTTTTCTATACAGCTGTCATGGAAAGGTCATGTTATATGATGGTTTTCTATACAGCTGTCATGGAAAGTTCACGTCATGTTATATGATGGTTTTCTATGCAGCTGTCATGGAAATGTCATGTTTGTTATATGATGGTTTTCTATACAGCTGTCATGGAAAGGTCACATCATTTCATATGATGGTTTTCTATACAGCTGTCATGGAAAGGTCACATCATTTCATATGATGGTTTTCTATACAGCTGTCATGGAAAGGTCACATCATTTCATATGATGGTTTTCTATACAGCTGTCATGGAAAGGTCACATCATTTCATATGATGGTTTTCTATACAGCTGTCATGGAAAGGTCACATCATTTCATATGATGGTTTTCTATACAGCTGTCATGGAAAGGTCATGCCATGATGTTTTTCTATGCAGATGTCACGGAAAGGTCATGTCATGACGGCTTTCTATACAGGTGTAATGGAAAGGTCACGTCATGATGTTTTCTATGCAGGTGCCATGTAAAGGTCATGTCATGACGGCTTTCTATACAGGTGTAATGGAAAGGTCACGTCATGATGTTTTCTATGCAGGTGTCATGGAAAGGTCACATCATGTCACGATGGTTTTCTATGCAGGTGTCATGGAAAGGTCATGTCATGTCATGATGGTTTTCTATGCAGGTGTCATGAAAAGGTCACATCATGTCACGATGGTTTTCTTTGCAGGTGCCATGGAAAGGTCATGTCATGGTTTTCTATGCAGGTGTCATGGAAAGGTCACATCATGTCACGATGGTTTTCTTTGCAGGTGTCATGGAAAGGTCATGTCATGGTTTTCTATGCAGGTGTCATGGAAAGGTCACATCATGTCACGATGGTTTTCTATGCAGGTGTCATGGAAAGGTCACATGTCACGATGGTTTTCTATGCAGGTGTCATGGAAAGGTCATGTCATGTCATGATGGTTTTCTATGCAGGTGTCATGGAAAGGTCATGTCATGATGGTTTTCTATGCAGGTGTCATGGAAAGTCCCCTTCCCAGACTACAAACCTGTGGACTTCACTGCACCAACTGTGTCAGCCGCACCGGTGTGGGCCGATGTGGATGTCAGGAAACAGCACACTCAGTGAGTGAATTTATACAGTATTGTACACTGTGTTACTGTGAGCCGCACCAATCTGTTAACCGCACCAACTGTGTCAGCCGCACCGGTGTGGGCCGATGTGGATGTCAGGAAACAGCACACTCAGTGAGTGAATTTATACAGTATTGTACACTGTGTTACTGTGAGCCGCACCAATCTGTTAACCGCACCAACTGTGTCAGCCGCACCGGTGTGGGCCGATGTGGATGTCAGGAAACAGCACGCTCAGTGAGTGAATTTATACAGTATTGTACACTGTGTTACTGTGAGCCGCACCAATCTGTTAACCGCACCAACTGTGTCAGCCGCACCGGTGTGGGCCGATGTGGATGTCAGGAAACAGCACGCTCAGTGAGTGAATTTATACAGTATTGTACACTGTGTTACTGTGAGCCGCACCAATCTGTTAACCGCACCAACTGTGTCAGCCGCACCGGTGTGGGCCGATGTGGATGTCAGGAAACAGCACGCTCAGTGAGTGAATTTATACAGTATTGTACACTGTGTTACTGTTAGCCGCACCAACTGTGTTAGCCGCACCAACTGTGTTAGCTGTACCAACTGTGTTAGCCACACCAACTGTGTTAGCCGCACCAACTGTGTTAGCCACACCAACTGTGTTAGCCGCATTAACTGTGTTAACCGCACTTACTGTGTTAGCCGCACCAACTGTGTTAGCCGCACCAACTGTGTTAGCCGCACTTGGAAAATAAAGTTTAAGTTTTCAAAAGTTTTCAAGTTTACTGTGTTAGCCGCACCAAGAGTGTTAACCGCACCATCTGTGTCAGCCGCTCCGGTGTGGGCTGATGTAGATGTCAGGAAACAGCACGCTCAGTGAGTGAATTTATACAGTATTGTACACTGTGTTACTGTGAGCCGCACCAATCTGTTAGCCGCACCAACTGTGTCAGCCGCACCGGTGTGGGCCGATGTGGATGTCAGGAAACAGCACGCTCAGTGAGTAAATTTATACAGTATTGTACACTGTTAGCCGCACCGGTGTGGGCCGATGTGGATGTCAGGAAACAGCACGCTCAGTGAGTAAATTTATACAATATTGTACACTGTTAGCCGCACCTGTGTGGGCTGATGTGGATGTCATAAAACAGCCAACACAGGTAATGATATATTGTGTTGTGTTGTGTTGTGTTTTATTGTTTTGTTTCTTACTCTATGCTAGCAGGATCTGTGCTAGACATACAGCCAACACAGGTAATGATATATTGTGTTGTGTTGTGTTGTGTTTTATTGTTTTGTTTCTTACTCTATGCTAGCAGGATCTGTGCTAGACATACAGCCAACACAGGTAATGATATATTGTGTTGTGTTGTGTTGTGTTTTATTGTTTTGTTTCTTACTCTATGCTAGCAGGATCTGTGCTAGACATACAGCCAACACAGGTAATGATATATTGTGTTGTGTTTTATTGTTTTGTTTCTTACTCTATGCTAGCAGGATCTGTGCGGGCTAATGAGGACATTTGGATATAACCAGCACAGGGTTTGTCGTTGTTTTTTATGTCCCATATTCATATTTTAGCTTTTACACCAGCGTTATTTCTACTCTGTTCATTCTAACTCCCAATTCACAGCAACAACAGCTTCAAAGCCAGTGATCCACCGTCGTTATTTCTACTCTGTTCATTCTAACTCCCAATTCACAGCAACAACAGCTTCAAAGCCAGTGATCCACCGTCGTTATTTCTACTCTGTTCATTCTAACTCCCAATTCACAGCAACAACAGCTTCAAAGCCAGTGATCCACCATCGTTATTTCTACTCTGTTCATTCTAACTCCCAATTCACAGCAACAACAGCTTCAAAGCCAGTGATCCACCGTCGTTATTTCTACTCTGTTCATTCTAACTCCCAATTCACAGCAACAACAGCTTCAAAGTCAGTGATCCACCGTCGTTATTTCTACTCTGTTCATTCTAACTCCCAATTCACAGCAACAACAGCTTCAAAGTCAGTGATCCACCGTCGTTATTTCTACTCTGTTCATTCTAACTCCCAATTCACAGCAACAACAGCTTCAAAGCCAGTGATCCACCGTCGTTATTTCTACTCTGTTCATTCTAACTCCCAATTCACAGCAACAACAGCTTCAAAGCCAGTGATCCACCGTCATTATTTCTACTCTGTTCATTCTAACTCCCAATTCACAGCAACAACAGCTTCAAAGTCAGTGATCCACCGTCGTTATTTCTACTCTGTTCATTCTAACTCCCAATTCACAGCAACAACAGCTTCAAAGCCAGTGATCCACCATCGTTATTTCTACTCTGTTCATTCTAACTCCCAATTCACAGCAACAACAGCTTCAAAGCCAGTGATCCACCGTCGTTATTTCTACTCTGTTCATTCTAACTCCCAATTCACAGCAACAACAGCTTCAAAGCCAGTGATCCACCGTCGTTATTTCTACTCTGTTCATTCTAACTCCCAATTCACAGCAACAACAGCTTCAAAGCCAGTGATCCACCGTCATTATTTCTACTCTGTTCATTCTAACTCCCAATTCACAGCAACAACAGCTTCAAAGCCAGTGATCCAACAGGCCGGTGTTAGGTCGTCAGGAGGCAACCACCAGAGGAGACACTTCACTGCTGCTGAGTCAGTTCTATGGTGTTCAGTGCAGCCTGTTCTGAGGGAGACACTTCACTGCTGCTGAGTCAGTTCTATGGTGTTCAGTGCAGCCTGTTCTGAGGGAGACACTTCACTGATGCTGAGTCACTTCTATGGTGTTCAGTGCAGCCTGTTCTGAGGGAGACACTTCACTGATGCTGAGTCACTTCTATGGTGTTCAGTGCAGCCTGTTCTGAGGGAGACACTTCACTGATGCTGAGTCACTTCTATGGTGTTCAGTGCAGCCTGTTCTGAGGGAGACACTTCACTGCTGCTGAGTCAGTTCTATGGTGTTCAGTGCAGCCTGTTCTGAGGGAGACACTTCACTGATGCTGAGTCACTTCTATGGTGTTCAGTGCAGCCTGTTCTGAGGGAGACACTTCACTGATGCTGAGTCACTTCTATGGTGTTCAGTGCAGCCTGTTCTGAGCTAGCATACTGGGGAAGGTCTTCCATGAGGAGAATGATTGCTTTGAACTTACAAATGAGCCATTCTCAAAAGGTGGAGCTGAAAATGGGACATTAGGGCTAACATTTCAAAATAAGATTTCAGTTATAATTTGTGGTTATAGCAAGTCTTAGTCATCTATTTTAAGAAATGGCATGTCAAAAGATAGTTTATCTTGTTATGCTTGAGAAATTTCATCATTTATTTCAAAAGTGACAAAATGTCGCGCGTGACAGTGGACAAAAACAACAGACACAAAAGTCTGTAGTAATGGCTAAAATCTGTATTATCTGTTTAGATTTAATTAGATCCTGGCAAATTTGTTTGAAAAATAATCAAAATGTGATTTGTTTGGTTCATAAATTTCTTTTTTAAACCTGTTTTTCCCCCCCATTGTCACGCGCAACATACACTAGAAACTTCATCCACCTTCAACTATGTCACGAATGACAGAACTCAGTGCTTCGTGTCGTCATGCAAGCAGCCAGAGTCCACAGAAATACAACAGAATTTATCTCCAATGCAATGCTCAATCACCAGAATTATCGGCAGCTTTCGGTTGTGACAAGGACGCAAAATCAACTTTCGTCCAAGTAAACACTTTTACATTCAGTGTTGGAGGTGTAAGAAACCACTAGCAAAACAACATGCCATTTTGCCTCTTTATAGCAACATTCAGTGTTGGAGGTGTAAGAAACCACTAGCAAAACAACATGCCATTTTGCCTCTTTATAGCAACATTCAGTGTTGGAGGTGTAAGAAACCACTAGCAAAACAACATGCCATTTTGCCTCTTTATAGCAACATTCAGTGTTGGAGGTGTAAGAAACCACTAGCAAAACAACATGCCATTTTGCCTCTTTATAGCAACATTCAGTGTTGGAGGTGTAAGAAACCACTAGCAAAACAACATGCCATTTTGCCTCTGTAGCAATTGCGTGTAACTGAACTACAATCAGCAACTAATCTATTGTTTTTTACTTGTACTGGGGGTGTTTTTGGTTTGTGTGACACAATTTGTTGGCTGTGACAGTGTCTGAAGAAAAGACGAAAGGTCATAACCATACCTTCGCACCTGGAGTCCGCCATTTTCAAGTAGAGTGGTCACAATGTGGTAGATGTTCTCACGAGACTATCTGCTGATGAAATGGCCGAAAGTCGAATAGCTACTTTTGGTTGCGAGTGTGAAAACCCAACATTTTCGGTTGTGATAAATGGACGAAAACGGGTACTGCGTGCTGGAAATAGTTTTTTGAAGCAAATGAACTGTCCAGTTGATTAATTTTCGGCATAATAATGCACTGAATGTGTTCTTTAGTCGTTTCAAGGTGAGTTTACTGCACTAGCTGTGTAGAATACATTCAGAGCATTGTGTTTCATTGATCGCTGTGAGGACGAAGACTGTCACAACCGACAAACAGATTTTCAGACAGATTTTCTCACACAAAAATAAAAAACAGATTACAGTTTTGTGTCAGAAAACGATTTTTATTATTTCCTTAAACAGCTAAAACAAACAAGCAGTTCAACTATGTGGTTATAAGCCTTTTAATACGCATCAAGAACATGCACCCATCAATTGTCCCATTCGAAAATGAAAATTCACACATAAAAAATTTAAATATTCCTTAATTATTACTATATGTGGTTCTTCACATCAACATTTGTATCTTATGTATCTCTCAAAACATCCAGGATTGCTGCAACAGCTGATTTATTTCCAAATAATAATTGTTTAATAGAGAATCGGTAAGATAACTGGGCAAGGGTTGTTAGCAACGACCTTTTGAGAATGTTTCAAATCCTGTTATGCACTGTGCACAGACACACTGATTGCTCTGAACATACAAATCCTGTTATGCACTGTGACACAGACACACCAAGGGCTTAGCCGAAACACAATGAGCAGCTTTGTAACTACCGTCATTTTCGGACTATAATGCGATACTTTTTTTCTCCAATTTCGACCAATGCGCCTAATAAACGAGGGCGCCCTATTATTGAACAAAATCGTGAGAAGAGAGGCAACGATTGCTGTGTTCAGTACAGTCTACTGTGAGTCACAACATAAACGAGGGCGCCCTATTATTGAACAACATCGTGAGAAGAGAGGCAACGATTGCTGTGTTCAGTACAGTCTACTGTGAGTCACAACATAAACGAGGGCGCCCTATTATTGAACAACATCGTGAGAAGAGAGGCAACGATTGCTGTGTTCAGTACAGTCTACTGTGAGTCACAACATAAACGAGGGCGCCCTATTATTGAACAACATCGTGAGAAGAGAGGCAACGATTGCTGTGTTCAGTACAGTCTACTGTGAGTCACAACATAAACGAGGGCGCCCTATTATTGAACAACATCGTGAGAAGAGAGGCAACGATTGCTGTGTTCAGTACAGTCTACTGTGAGTCACAACATAAACGAGGACGCCCTATTATTGAACAAAATCGTGAGAAGAGAGGCAATGATTGCTGTGTTCAGTAGTCTACTGTGAGTCACAACATAAACGAGGGCGCCCTATTATTGAACAAAATCGTGAGAAGAGAGGCAACGATTGCTGTGTTCAGTACAGTCTACTGTGAGTCACAACATAAACGAGGGCGCCCTATTATTGAACAAAATCGTGAGAAGAGAGGCAACGATTGCTGTGTTCAGTACAGTCTACTGTGAGTCTAGACATGAAAGTGGTCACGAGTCGACGATACGACAAATACTTACGTTATAATGCTTCAAAATCCCTATTATCGTCCGAGATACCGTCAAACAGATGCCATAACCCTTCATTGGATGTAAAAGGCATCATTGTAGAGCTTAAAATGCCATAATTCTACCAGTTTTCGCGAAGAAAAGTCCAAACACAACAACAGGAAGTCGCACAAACGGAAGTTCGGTTGTATGAAAGCCAACTCTCTTTTATGACAGCAGTAATGGTGGTCGGTAAACGTTTACTGGACATGCTTGGGCTTCAACGTTTGACTTTCTTTTGCGAGGTGTGTATCGCCTTATAAACGAGGGCGCCTTTTTCTTTATTTTTTTCTTGAAAATTGCCCTATTCGCCTTTTGCACGCAAGCACCTAATGGCCCGAAATATAAGGTATTAATAATAATAATAATAATAATGAGCATTTATATGCGCTTAATCTTAAACAAGCCCTAAGCGCTTACAATAATAAACAAATACATGAATAACCCCCCCACAAAACAAAGACAAACAACAACAACAACAACAAGCAGTAGAAAATATGAGAATGTCAAACATTTCCTCGCATACACACACACATGCACGCGCGCACACACACAAACACACACACACACACACCACACCACACACACACCACACCACACAACACAACACACGCCCGCACAAACCACACACTGCACACAAACACACGCGCAGAGAAGGGACAAAAATTACTTTCCAAAAGAACAGAGCAGGCTACGATTTGAAGAGAGTGGTTTTGAGGGAAGACTTAAATGAAGAAAGGGAGTTGGCAGAACGGAGAGGAAGAGGGAGTTTGTTCCAAGTAGAGGAGGCCTGAAAAGAGAAGGAACGTTCACCGAGAGTCCTGGTGCAGTAACGAGGGATCTGGAGGAGAGAAGTGTCAGAAGAGGAGCGTAACTGTCTAAGAGGTGTGTAAAGGTTCAGGAGATCAGTGAGATAAGAAGGAGCCAGACCATTCAGGGACTTGTAACAGAGCAGAGAGAGCTTGTAGTCGATACTAACTGTGTTGATAACTCATATTATTTCCGGTAGTAATGCTGTGTTCATACAATCCCTGGAACTGGAGAAGGCATCCAGTCATGAAACGCTCCGATATGTATTCACTACAATATTATGAACTATATATTCCACAACTAGCATTGACTCATTCTAGCAGCAGCCATGATGTGTTGACAGTTGTCAGTGAAACTGTA
The DNA here is from genome assembly GCA_017654935.2 of Phymorhynchus buccinoides. Taxonomy (NCBI): domain Eukaryota; kingdom Metazoa; phylum Mollusca; class Gastropoda; order Neogastropoda; family Raphitomidae; genus Phymorhynchus; species Phymorhynchus buccinoides. The sequence continues at coordinate 51,367,746 of CM065700.1, read as the reverse complement.
TATACAACAGCCATGATGTGTTGACAGTTGTCAGTGGAACTATATATACAGCAGCCATGATGTGTTGACAGTTGTCAGTGGAACTATATATACAGCAGCCATGATGTGTTGACAGTTGTCAGTGGAACTATATATACAGCAGCCATGATGTGTTGACAGTTGTCAGTGGAACTATATATACAGCAGCCATGATGTGTTGACAGTTGTCAGTGGAGCTATATATACAACAGCCATGATGTGTTGACAGTTGTCAGTGGAACTATATATACAACAGCCATGATGTGTTGACAGTTGTCAGTGGAACTATATATACAGCAGCCATGATGTGTTGACAGTTGTCAGTGGAACTATATATACAGCAGCCATGATGTGTTGACAGTTGTCAGTGGAACTATGTATACAACAGCCATGATGTGTTGACAGTTGTCAGTGGAACTATATATACAACAGCCATGATGTGTTGACAGTTGTCAGTGGAACTATATATACAGCAGCCATGATGTGTTGACAGTTGTCAGTGGAACTATATATACAGCAGCCATGATGTGTTGACAGTTGTCAGTGAAACTATATATACAGCAGCCATGATGTGTTGACAGTTGTCAGTGGAACTATATATACAGCAGCCATGATGTGTTGACAGTTGTCAGTGGAGCTATATATACAGCAGCCATGATGTGTTGACAGTTGTCAGTGGAACTATATATACAGCAGCCATGATGTGTTGACAGTTGTCAGTGGAACTGTATATATATACAACAGCCATGATGTGTTGACAGTTGTCAGTGGAACTATATATACAGCAGCCATGATGTGTTGACAGTTGTCAGTGGAACTATATATACAGCAGCCATGATGTGTTGACAGTTGTCAGTGGAACTATATATATACAGCAGCCATGATGTGTTGACAGTTGTCAGTGGAACTGTATATATATACAACAGCCATGATGTGTTGACAGTTGTCAGTGGAACTATATATACAGCAGCCATGATGTGTTGACAGTTGTCAGTGGGACTATATATACAGCAGCCATGATGTGTTGACAGTTGTCAGTGGAACTATATATACAGCAGCCATGATGTGTTGACAGTTGTCAGTGGAACTATATATACAGCAGCCATGATGTGTTGACAGTTGTCAGTGGAACTATATATACAGCAGCCATGATGTGTTGACAGTTGTCAGTGGAACTATATATACAGCAGCCATGATGTGTTGACAGTTGTCAGTGGAACTATATATACAGCAGCCATGATGTGTTGACAGTTGTCAGTGGAGCTATATATACAACAGCCATGATGTGTTGACAGTTGTCAGTGGAACTATATATACAACAGCCATGATGTGTTGACAGTTGTCAGTGGAACTATATATACAGCAGCCATGATGTGTTGACAGTTGTCAGTGGAACTATGTATACAGCAGCCATGATGTGTTGACAGTTGTCAGTGGAACTATATATACAACAGCCATGATGTGTTGACAGTTGTCAGTGGAACTATATATACAGCAGCCATGATGTGTTGACAGTTGTCAGTGGAACTATATATACAGCAGCCATGATGTGTTGACAGTTGTCAGTGAAACTATATATATACAGCAGCCATGATGTGTTGACAGTTGTCAGTGGAACTATATATACAGCAGCCATGATGTGTTGACAGTTGTCAGTGGAATTATATATACAGCAGCCATGATGTGTTGACAGTTGTCAGTGGAACTATATATACAGCAGCCATGATGTGTTGACAGTTGTCAGTGGAACTGTATATATATACAACAGCCATGATGTGTTGACAGTTGTCAGTGGAACTATATATACAGCAGCCATGATGTGTTGACAGTTGTCAGTGGAACTATATATACAGCAGCCATGATGTGTTGACAGTTGTCAGTGGAACTATATATACAGCAGCCATGATGTGTTGACAGTTGTCAGTGGAAACTATATATACAACAGCCATGATGTGTTGACAGTTGTCAGTGGAACTATATATACAGCAGCCATGATGTGTTGACAGTTGTCAGTGGAACTATATATACAGCAGCCATGATGTGTTGACAGTTGTCAGTGGAACTGTATATACAACAGCCATGATGTGTTGACAGTTGTCAGTGGAACTATATATACAGCAGCCATGATGTGTTGACAGTTGTCAGTGGAACTATGTATACAGCAGCCATGATGTGTTGACAGTTGTCAGTGGAACTATATATACAGCAGCCATGATGTGTTGACAGTTGTCAGTGGAACTATATATACAGCAGCCATGATGTGTTGACAGTTGTCAGTGAAACTATATATACAGCAGCCATGATGTGTTGACAGTTGTCAGTGGAACTATATATACAGCAGCCATGATGTGTTGACAGTTGTCAGTGGAGCTATATATACAGCAGTCATGATGTGTTGACAGTTGTCAGTGGAACTATATATACAGCAGTCATGATGTGTTGACAGTTGTCAGTGGAACTGTATATACAACAGCCATGATGTGTTGACAGTTGTCAGTGGAACTATATATACAGCAGCCATGTGTTGACAGTTGTCAGTGGAACTATATATACAGCAGCCATGATGTGTTGACAGTTGTCAGTGGAACTATATATACAGCAGCCATGATGTGTTGACAGTTGTCAGTGGAACTATATATACAGCAGCCATGATGTGTTGACAGTTGTCAGTGGAACTATGTATACAGCAGCCATGATGTGTTGACAGTTGTCAGTGAAACTATATATACAACAGCCATGATGTGTTGACAGTTGTCAGTGGAACTATATATACAGCAGCCATGATGTGTTGACAGTTGTCAGTGGAACTATATATACAGCAGCCATGATGTGTTGACAGTTGTCAGTGGAGCTATATATACAGCAGCCATGATGTGTTGACAGTTGTCAGTGGAGCTATATATACAGCAGACATGATGTGTTGACAGTTGTCAGTGGAACTATATATACAACATGTGTTGACAGTTGTCAGTGGAGCTATATATACAGCAGTCATGATGTGTTGACAGTTGTCAGTGGAACCAGCTGGACGGGAAGATCGACCGCAGAAGTCATCTGGGTGTCTACCAGGTGGTCGACAACTGCCCCAGGTCAGTATGACAAAGTGCTAACTGTACAATGTAACTATGACAAAGTGCTAACTGTACAATGTCAGTATGACAAAGTGTTAACTGTACAATGTAACTATGACAAAGTGCTAACTGTACAATGTAACTATGACAAAGTGTTAACTGTACAATGTCAGTATGACAAAGTGCTAACTGTACAATGTAACTATGACAAAGTGTTAACTGTACAATGTCAGTATGACAAAGTGCTAACTGTATATTGTCAGTATGACAAAGTGCTAACTGTACAAAGTCTGTATGACAAAGTACTAACTGTACAATGTCAGTATGACAAAGTGCTAACTGTACAATGTCAGTCATCTGGGTGTCTACCATGTGGTTGACATTGCCCCAGGTCAGTTTGACAAAGTGCTGACTGCACAATATCAGTATGACAAAGTGCTAACTGTACAATGTCAGTATGACAAAGTGCTAACTGTACAATGTCAGTATCACAATGTGCTAACTGTACAATGTCAGTATGACAAAGTGCTAACTGTACAATGTCAGTATGACAAAGTGCTAGCTGTACAATGTCAGTATCACAAAGTGCTAACTGTACAATGTCAGTATGACAAAGTGCTAACTGTATAATGTCAATATGACAAAGTGCTAACTGTACAATGTCAGTATGACAAAGTGCTAACTGTACAATGTCAGTATGACAAAGTGCTAACTGTACAATGTCAGTATGACAAAGTGCTAACTGTACAATGTCAGTATGACAAAGTGCTAACTGTACAATGTCAGTATGACAAAGTGCTAACTGTACAATGTCAGTATGACAAAGTGCTAACTGTACAATGTCAGTATGACAAAGTGCTAGCTGTACAATGTCAGTATGACAAAGTGCTAACTGTACAATGTCAGTATGACAAAGTGCTAACTGTACAATGTCAGTATGACAAAGTGCTAACTGTACAATGTCAGTATGACAAAGTGCTAGCTGTACAATGTCAGTATGACAAAGTGCTAACTGTACCATGTCAGTATGACAAAGTGTTAACTGTACAATGTCAGTATGACAAAGTGCTAACTGTACAATGTCAGTATGACAAAGTGCTAACTGTACAATGTCAGTATGACAAAGTGCTAACTGTACAATGTCAGTATGACAAAGTGCTAACTGTACAATGTCAGTCATCTGGGTGTCCAAGTGTTCGACAACTGCCCCAGGTCAGTTTGACAAAGTGCTAACTGTACAATGTCACTCTGACAAAGTGCTAGCTGTAGTGTCAGTATGACAAAGTGCTAACTGTACAATGTCAGTATGACAAAGTGCTAACTGTGCAATGTCAGTATGACAAAGTGCTAGCTGTAGTGTCAGTATGACATAGTGCTAGCTGTACAGTGTCAGTATGACAAAGTGCTAACTGTACAATGTCAGTATGACAAAGTGCTAGCTATAGTGTCAGTATGACATAGTGCTAGCTGTAGTGTCAGTATGACAAAGTGCTAGCTGTAGTGTCAGTATGACATAGTGCTCACTGTAGTGTCAGTATGACAAAGTGCTAGCTGTAGTGTCAGTATGACATAGTGCTAGCTGTAGTGTCAGTATGACAAAGTGCTAGCTGTAGTGTCAGTATGACATAGTGCTAACTGTACAATGTCAGTATGACAAAGTGCTAGCTGTACAGTGTTAGTATGACAAAGTGCTAGCTGTACAGTGTCAGTATCACAAAGTGCTAAATGTACAATGTCAGTATGACAAAGTGCTAACTGTACAATGTCAGTATGACAAAGTGCTAGCTGTACAATGTCAGTATGACATAGTGCTAACTGTACAATGTCAGTATGACAAAGTGCTAACTGTACAATGTCAGTATGACAAAGTGCTAACTGTAGTGTCAGTATGACAAAGTGCTAACTGTACAATGTCAGTATGACAAAGTGCTAACTGTACAATGTCAGTATGACAAAGTGCTAACTGTACAATGTCAGTATGACATAGTGCTAACTGTACAATGTCAGTATGACAAAGTGCTAACTGTACAATGTCAGTATGACATAGTGCTAACTGTACAATATCAGTATGACATAGTGCTAACTGTACAATGTCAGTATCACAAAGTGCCTAACTGTACAGTGTTAGTATGACAAAGTGCTAACTGTACGATGTCAGTCATCTGGGTGTCTACCATGTGGTCGACAACTGCCCCAGGTCCGTATGACAAAGTGCTAACTGTACAATGTCAGTATGACAAAGTGCTAGCTGTAGTGTCAGTATGACAAAGTGCTAACTGTACAATGTCAGTATGACAAAGTGCTAACTGTACAATATCAGTATAACAAAGTGCTAACTGCACAATGTCTGTATGACAAAGTGCTAACTGTACAATATCAGTATAACAAAGTGCTAACTGCACAATGTCAGTATGACAAAGTGCTAACTGTACAATATCAGTATAACAAAGTGCTAACTGTACAATGTCAGTATGACAAAGTGCTAACTGCACAATGTCTGTATGACAAAGTGCTAACTGTACAATGTCAGTATGACAAAGTGCTAACTGTACAATGTCAGTATGACAAAGTGCTAACTGTACAATGTCAGTATGACAAAGTGCTAACTGTACAATGTCAGTATGACAAAGTGCTAACTGTACAATGTCAGTATGACAAAGTGCTAACTGTACAATATCAGTATAACAAAGTGCTAACTGTACAATGTCAGTATGACAAAGTGCTAACTATGCAATGTCAATATGACAAAGTGCTAACTGTACAATGTCAGTATGACAAAGTGCTAACTGTACAATGTCAGTATGACAAAGTGCTAACTGTACAATGTCAGTATGACAAAGTGCTAACTGAACAATGTTAGTATGACAAAGTGCTAGCTGTACAGTGTCAGTATGACAAAGTGCTAACTGTACAATGTCAGTATGACAAAGTGCTAACTGTACAATGTCAGTATGACAAAATGCTAGCTGTACAATGTCAGTCATCTGGGTGTCCAGGTGGTCGACAACTGCCCCAGGTCAGTATCACAAAGTGCTAACTGTACAATGTCAGCATGACAAAGTGCTAATTGTGCAATGTCAGTATGACAAAGTGCTAACTGTACAATGTCAGTATGACAAAGTGCTAACTGTACAATGTCAGTATGACAAAGTGCTAACTGTACAATGTCAGTATGACAAAGTGCTAACTGTACAATGTCAGTATGACAAAGTGCTAACTGTACAATGTCAGTATGACAAAGTGCTAACTGTACAATGTCAGTATGACAAAGTGATAACTGTACAATGTCAGTGTGACAAAGTGCTAGCTGTACAATGTCAGTATGACAAAGTGCTAGCTGTACAGTGTCAGTATGGCAAAGTGCTAACTGTACAATGTCACTATGACAAAGTGCTAACTGTTCAATTTCAGTATGACAAAGTGCTAACTGTACAGTGTCAGTCATCTGGGTGTCTACCATGTGGTCCACAACTGCCCCAGGTCAGTATGACAAAGTGCTAACTGTACAATATCAGCATGACAAAGTGCTAACTGTACAATGTCAGTATGATAAACTGCTAACTGTACAATGTCAGTCATCTGGGTGTCTAACATGTGGTCAACAACTGCCCCAGGTCAGTATGACAAAGTGCTAACTGTACAATGTCAGTATGACAAAGTGCTAACTGTACAATGTCAGTATGACAAAGTGCTAACTGTACAATGTCAGTATGACAAAATGCTAACTGTACAATGTCAGTATGACAAAGTGCTAACTGTACAATGTCAGTATGACAAAGTGCTAACTGTACAATGTCAGTATGACAAAGTGCTAGCTGTACAATGTCAGTATGACAAAGTGCTAACTGTACAATGTCAGTATGACAAAGTGATGACTGTACAATGTCAGTGTGACAAAGTGCTAGCTGTACAATGTCAGTATGACAAAGTGCTAGCTGTACAGTGTCAGTATGGCAAAGTGCTAACTGTACAATGTCACTATGACAAAGTGCTAACTGTTCAATTTCAGTATGACAAAGTGCTAACTGTACAGTGTCAGTCATCTGGGTGTCTACCATGTGGTCCACAACTGCCCCAGGTCAGTATGACAAAGTGCTAACTGTACAATATCAGCATGACAAAGTGCTAACTGTACAATGTCAGTATGATAAACTGCTAACTGTACAATGTCAGTCATCTGGGTGTCTAACATGTGGTCAACAACTGCCCCAGGTCAGTATGACAAAGTGCTAACTGTACAATGTCAGTATGACAAAGTGCTAACTGTACAATGTCAGTATGACAAAGTGCTAACTGTACAATGTCAGTATGACAAAATGCTAACTGTACAATGTCAGTATGACAAAGTGCTAACTGTACAATGTCAGTATGACAAATTGCTAACTGTGCAATGTTAGCATGACAAAGTGCTAGCTGTACAATGTCAGTATGACAAAGTGCTAACTGTACAATGTCAGTATGACAAAGTGCTAACTGTACAATGTCAGTATGACAAAGTGCTAACTGTACAATGTCAGTATGACAAAGTGCTAGCTGTACAATGTCAGTATGACAAAGTGTTAACTGTACAATGTCAGTATGACAAAGTGCTAGCTGTACAGTGTCAGTATGACATGCTGACAAAGTGTTAACTGTACAATGTCAGTATGACAAAGTGCTAACTGTACAATGTCAGTATAACAAAGTGCTAACTGTACAATGTCAGTATGACAAAGTGCTAACTACAATATCAGTATGACAAAGTGCTAACTGTACAATGTCAGTATGACAAAGTGCTAACTGTACAATATCAGTATGACAAAGTGCTAACTGTACTGTGTCAGTATGACTAAGTGCTAACTGTACAATGTCAGTATGACAATGTGCTAACTGTACAATGTCAGTCATCTGGGTGTCTACTAGGTGGTCGACAACTGCCCCAGGTCAGTTTGCTGTGAACACAAACATTCTATTAGAAGAATGAGACAGTTTTGAACCTCCAAATCTGTCTCATTCTTCTAATAGAATGTTTGTGTTCACAGCAATTTGACTTATGGTGAGGATGTCACCAATCATGGTTTTTCTTTCAGGAATTCCATGGACAGGACGGACTGGAGTGATTGGCAGAGGAAGACATGATGATGAGGATGAGGATGGTGATGACGATGGTGATGATGGTGATGATTATGGTGATGATGATGATGGTGATGGTGATGACGATGGTGATGAGGATGATGATTATGGTGATGATGATTATGGTGATGGTGATGATGATGACGGTGATGATGATGATGGTGATGGTGATGACGATGATGAATAATATCCAGGAACCTGATGGGCAGAACATGAGTGGTAGGCAGAGGCAGACATGATGAAGATGATGATGGTGATGATGATGATGATGATGATGAATATTATCCAGGAACCCGATGGGCAGAACAGGGGTGGTAGGCCGAGGCAGGCTGGGTCGCTGGGGACCGAACCACGCTGCTGACCCTGTGGTGACCAGGTGAACACCTCCCTCCTCCCTCACCCCTCTCTGTCTGACCCTGTGGTGACCAGGTGAACACCTCCCCCATCTCTGACCCTGTGGTGACCAGGTGAACACCTCCCTCCCCCCTCCCCCCTCTCTGTCTGACCCTGTGGTGACCAGGTGAACACCTCCCTCCTCCTCCCCCCTCTCTGTCTGACCATGTGGTGACCAGGTGAACACCTCCCTCCCTCCCTCCCCCCTCTCTGTCTGACCCTGTGGTGACCAGGTGAACACCTCCCTCCTCCCTCCCCCCTCTCTGTCTGACCCTGTGGTGACCAGGTGAACACCTCCCTCCTCCCTCCCCCCTCTCTGTCTGACCCTGTGGTGACCAGGTGAACACCTCCCTCCTCCCTCCCCCCTCTCTGTCTGACCCTGTGGTGACCAGGTGAACACCTCCCTCCTCCCTCCCCCCTCTCTGTCTGACCCTGTGGTGACCAGGTGAACACCTCCCTCCTCCCTCCCCCCTCTCTGTCTGACCCTGTGGTGACCAGGTGAACACCTCCCTCCCCCCTCCCCCCTCTCTGTCTGACCCTGTGGTGACCAGGTGAACACCTCCCTCCTCCCTCCCCCCTCTCTGTCTGACCCTGTGGTGACCAGGTGAACACCTCTCCTCCCCCCTCCCCCCTCTCTGTCTGACCCTGTGGTGACCAGGTGAACACCTCCCTCCTCCCTCCCCCCTCTCTGTCTGACCCTGTGGTGACCAGGTGAACACCTCCCTCCTCCCTCCCCCCTCCTGTCTCTGTCTGACCCTGTGGTGACCAGGTGAACACCTCCCTCCTCCCTCCCCCCTCTCTGTCTGACCCTGTGGTGACCAGGTGAACACCTCCCTCCTCCCTCCCCCCTCTCTGTCTGACCCTGTGGTGACCAGGTGAACACCTCCCTCCTCCCTCCCCCCTCTCTGTCTGACCCTGTAGTGACCAGGTGAACACCTCCCTCCTCCCTCCCCCCTCTCTGTCTGACCCTGTGGTGACCAGGTGAACACCTCCCTCCCTCCCTCCCCCCTCTCTGTCTGACCCTGTGGTGACCAGGTGAACACCTCCCTCCTCCCTCCCCCCTCTCTGTCTGACCCTGTGGTGACCAGGTGAACACCTCCCTCCTCCCTCCCCCCTCTCTGTCTGACCCTGTGGTGACCAGGTGAACACCTCCCTCCTCCCTCCCCCACTGACCCTGACCAGGTGAACACCTTCCTCCCCTCCCCCCTCTCTGTCTGACCCTGTGGTGACCAGGTGAACACCTCCCTCCTCCCTCTCTCTCTGACCCTGTGGTGACCAGGTGAACACCTCCCTCCTCCCTCCCCCCTCTCTGTCTGACCCTGTGGTGACCAGGTGAACACCTCCCTCCTCCCTCCCCCCTCTCTGTCTGACCCTGTGGTGACCAGGTGAACACCTTCCTCCTCCCTCCCCCCTCTCTGTCTGACCCTGTGGTGACCAGGTGAACACCTCCCTCCTCCCTCCCCCCTCTCTGTCTGACCCTGTGTTGACCAGGTGAACACCTTCCTCCTCCTCCCCCCTCTCCTGACCCTGTGGTGACCCCCCTCTCTGTCTGACCCTGTGGTGACCAGGTGAACACCTCCCTCCCTCCCCCCTCCCCCCTCTCTGTCTGACCCTGTGGTGACCAGGTGAACACCTTCCTCCTCCCTCCCCCCTCTCTGTCTGACCCTGACCAGGTCACCTCCCTCCTCCCCCTCTCTGTCTGACCCTGTGGTGACCAGGTGAACACCTCCCTCCTCCCGCCCCCCTCTCTGTCTGACCCTGTGGTGACCAGGTGAACACCTCCCTCCTCCCTCCCCCCTCTCTGTCTGACCCTGTGGTGACCAGGTGAACACCTTCCTCCTCCCTCCCCCCTCTCTGTCTGACCCTGTGGTGACCAGGTGAACACCTCCCTCCTCCCTCCCCCCTCTCTGTCTGACCCTGTGGTGACCAGGTGAACACCTCCCTCCCCCCTCCCCCTCTCTGTCTGACCCTGTGGTGACCAGGTGAACACCTCCCTCCTCCCTCCCCCCTCTCTGTCTGACCATGTGGTGACCAGGTGAACACCTCCCTCCCCCCTCCCCCCTCTCTGTCTGACCCTG
>CM065700.1:51294944-51356574 GCA_017654935.2 Phymorhynchus buccinoides | reverse complement strand
AGACAGGATGAGGGGGGGGGAGGAGGGAGGGAGGTGTTCACTGGTCACCACAGGTAGAAAGAGAGGGAGGAGGGAGGTGTTCACCTGGTCACCACAGGATCAGACAGAGAGGGGGGAGGGGGGAGGGAGGTGTTCACCTGGTCACTACATGGTCAGACAGAGAGGGGGGATGGAGGAGGGAGGTGTTCACCTGGTCACCACAGGGTCAGACAGAGAGGGAGGACCACTGCAGGTGTTCAGTGGGGGGTTAGACAGAGAGGGAGGAGGGAGGTGTTCACCTGGTCACCACATGGTCAGACAGAGAGGGGGGATGGCGGAGGGAGGTGTTCACCTGGTCACTACAGGCTCAGACAGAGAGGGGGGAGGGGGGAGGGAGGTGTTCACCTGGTCAACACATGGTCAGACAGAGAGGGGGGAGGGAGGAGGGAGGTGTTCACCTGGTCACCACATGGTCAGACAGAGAGGGGGGATGGAGGAGGGAGGTGTTCACCTGGTCACTACAGGGTCAGACAGAGAGGGGGGAGGGAGGGAGGGAGGTGTTCACCTGGTCACCACAGGGTCAGACAGAGAGGGGGGAGGGAGGAGGGAGGTGTTCACCTGGTCACCACAGGGTCAGACAGAGAGGGGGGAGGGAGGAGGGAGGTGTTCACCTGGTCACCACAGGGTCAGACAGAGAGGGGGGAGGGAGGAGGAAGGTGTTCACCTGGTCACCACAGGGTCAGACAGAGAGGGGGAAGGGAGGAGGGTGTTCACCTGGTCACCACAGGGTCAGACAGAGTGGGGAGGGGGGAGGGTTCAGGTCAGGTCAGGTGGGGGAGGGGAGGGGGGGGGGGGGGGGAACCGGGGGTGTTCACCTGGTCACCACAAGGGTCAGACAGAGTGGGGGGAGGGGGGAGGGAGGTGTTCACCTGGTCACCCACAGGGTCAGACAGAGAGGGGGGAGGGGAGGGGGGAGGGTATAGGTGTTCACCTGGTCACAACACATGGTCAGACAGAGAGGGGGGAGGGGGGAGGGAGGTGTTCACCTGGTCACCACAGGGTCAGACACAATTGTCAGATAGACAGTACAGGGAAGAAGACAGAGAGGGGGAAGGGAGGAGGGTGTTCACCTGGTCACCACAGGGTCAGACAGAGAGGGAGGAGGGAGGGGGGAGGAGGGTGTTCACGAACTGGTCACCACAGCAGGGTCAGACAGAGAGGTGGCAGGGAGGAGGAAGGTGTTTCAACGCTTGGTCCACCACAGGGTCAGTCAGAGAGGGGGGATGTAGTGTGGAGGGAGGTGTTCTAAACCGTGTCACCACAATGGCACAGACCGAGAGGGTGTATTGAGGTCGGGATGTGTTCACCTGGTAGACCACCGGGTCAGAGACAGAGAGGGGGGCTAGGAGGGGGTTGAAGGGCAGGTATTCACCTGGTTCACCACGGGTCAATGGGTCAGAGATGTGTGTGAGGTGTTCACACGTCTGGTGTTCACCATCACCACAGGGTCAGACAGAGAGAGGGTTGAGGGAGGAGGGAGGTGTTCACCTGGTCACAACAGGGTCAGCAGCGTGGTTCGTTCGGTCCCCAGCGACCCAGCCTGCCTCGGCCTACACCACCCCTGTTCTGCCCATCGGGTTCCTGGATAATATTCATCATCATCATCATACATCATCACCATCATCCTCATCATCATGTCTGCCTCTGCCTACCACTCATGTTCTGCCCATCAGGTTCCCTGGATATTTATTCATCATCATAATCACCAATACACCATCATCATCATCACCCGTCATCATCATCACCATCACCATAAGATTCATCATCACCATAATCATCATCATCATCACCCTCGTCATCACCATCACCATCATCATCATCACCATAATCATCACCAACATCACCATCGTCATCACCATCCTCATCCTCATCATCATGTCTTCCTCTGCCAATCACTCCAGTCCGTCCTGTCCATGGAATTCCTGAAAGAAAAACCATGATTGGTGACATCCTCACCATAAGTCAAATTGCTGTGAACACAAACATTCTATTAGAAGAATGAGACAGATTTGGAGGTTCAAAACTGTCTCATTCTTCTAATAGAATGTTTGTGTTCACAGCAAACTGACCTGGGGCAGTTGTCGACCACCTAGTAGACACCCAGATGACTGACATTGTACAGTTAGCACTTTGTTATACTGACATTGTACAGTTAGCACTTAGTCATACTGACACAGTACAGTTAGCACTTTGTCATACTGATATTGTACAGTTAGCACTTTGTCATAGTCCACTGACAATATGTACAGTGTAGCACTTTGTCATACTGACATTGTGTAGTTAGAGCATTAGCACTTTGTCATTACTGACATTGTACAGTTAGCACTTTGTTATACTGACATTGTACAGTTAGCACTTTGTCATACTGACATTGTACAGTTAACACTTTGTCAGCATGTCATAACTGACACTGTACAGCTAGCACTTTGTCATACTGACATTGTACAGTTAACACTTTGTCATACTGACATTGTACAGTTAGCACTTTGTTGGATACTGACATTGTACAGTTAGCACTTTGTCATACTGACATTGTACAGTTTTAGCACTTTGTCATACTGACTGATTGATTGGAACAGTTAGCACTTTGTCATAGTGACATTGTACAGTTAGCACTTTGTCATACAGACATTGTACAGTTAGCACTTTGTCATAGTGACATTGTACAGTTAGCACTTTGTCATACTGACATTGTACAGTTAGCACTTTGTCATACTGACATTGTACAGTTAACACTTTGTCATACTGACATTGTACAGCTAGCACTTTGTCACACTGACATTGTACAGTTATCACTTTGTCATACTGACCTGGGGCAGTTTGTGACCACATGTTAGACACCCAGATGTCACTGACATTGTACAGTTAGCACTTTGTCATACTGACATTGTACAGTTAGCACTTTGTCATGCTGACATTGTACAGTTAGCACTTTGTCATACTGACCTGGGGCAGTTGTGGACCACATGGTAGACACCCAGATGACTGACACTGTACAGTTAGCACTTTGTCATACTGAAATTGAACAGTTAGCACTTTGTCATAGTGACATTGTACAGTTAGCACTTTGCCATACTGACACTGTACAGCTAGCACTTTGTCATACTGACATTGTACAGCTAGCACTTTGTCATACTGACATTGTACAGTTAGCACTTTGTCATACTGACATTGTACAGTTAGCACTTTGTCATACTGACATTGTACAGCTAGCACTTTGTCATGCTAACATTGCACAGTTAGCAATTTGTCATACTGACATTGTACAGTTAGCACTTTGTCATACTGACATTGTACAGTTAGCATTTTGTCATACTGACATTGTACAGTTAGCACTTTGTCATACTGACATTGTACAGTTAGCATTTTGTCATACTGACAATTGTACAGTTAGCACTTTGTCATACTGACATTGTACAGTTGTTGACCACATTGTTAGTTAGCACCCAGATGACTGACATTGTACAGTTAGCAGTTTGTCATACTGACATTGTACAGTTAGCACTTTGTCATACTGACATTGTACAGTTAGCACTTTGTCATGCTGATATTGTACTGACCTACTGACCTGGGGCAGTTGTGGACCACATGGTAGAACACCCAGGATGACTGACATTGTACAGTTAGCACTTTGTCATACTGACATTGTACAGTTAGCATTTTGTCATACTGACATTGTACAGTTAGCATTTTGTCATACTGACATTGTACAGTTAGCATTTTGTCATACTGACATTGTACAGTTAGCATTTTGTCATACTGACATTGTACAGTTAGCATTTTGTCATACTGACATTGTACAGTTAGCATTTTGTCATACTGACATTGTACAGTTAGCACTTTGTCATACAGACATTGTGCAGTTAGCACTTTGTCATACTGACATTGTACAGTTAGCAATTTGTCATACTTACATTGTACAGTTAGCACTTTGTCATACTGACATTGTACAGTTAGCACTTTGTCATATTGCCATTGCACAATTAGCACTTTGTCATGCTGACATTGTACAGTTAGCACTTTGTCATACTGACCTGGGGCAGTTGTCGACCACTTGGACACCCAGATGACTGACATTGTACAGTTAGCACTTTGTCATACTGACATTGTACAGTTAGCACTTTGTCATACTGACATTGTACATTTAGCACTTTGAGATACTGACACTGTACAGCTAGCACTTTGTCATACTAACATTGTTCAGTTAGCACTTTGTCATACTGACATTGTACAGTTAGCACTTTGTCATACTGACATTGTACAGTTAGCACTTTGTCATACTGACATTGTACAGTTGAGCACTTTGTCATATTGACATTGCATAGTTAGCACTTTGTCATACTGACATTGTACAGTTAGCACTTTGTCATACTGACATTGTACAGTTAGCACTTTGTCATACTGACATTGTACAGTTAGCACTTTGTCATACTGACATTGTACAGTTAGCACTTTGTCATACTGACATTGTACAGTTAGCACTTTGTCATACTGACATTGTACAGTTAGCACTTTGTCATACTGACATTGTACAGTTAGCACTTTGTCATACAGACATTGTGCAGTTAGCACTTTGTCATACTGACATTGTACAGTTAGCACTTTGTCATACTGACATTGTACAGTTAGCACTTTGTCATACTGACATTGTACAGTTAGCACTTTGTCATACTGACATTGTACAGTTAGCACTTTGTCATACTGACATTGTGCAGTTAGCACTTTGTCATACTGACATTGTACAGTTAGCACTTTGTCATACTGACATTGTACAGTTAGCACTTTGTCATACTGACATTACAGTTAGCACTTTGTCATACTGACAATATACAGTTAGCACTTTGTCATACTGACCTGGGGCACGTTGTACACCACATGGTAGACACCCAGTGATACTGACACTGTACAGTTAGCACTTTGTCATACTGACACTGTACAGTTAGCACTTTGTGATACTGACATTGTACAGTTAGCACTTTGTCATACTGACATTGTACAGTTAGCACTTTGTCATACTGACATTGTACAGTTAGCACTTTGTCATACTGACATTGTACAGTTAGCACTATGTCATACTGACATTGTACAGTTAGCACTTTGTCATACTGACATTGTACAGTTAGCACTATGTCATACTGACATTGTACAGTTAGCACTTTGTCATACTGACACTACAGCTAGCACTTTGTCATACTGACATTGTACAGTTAGCACTATGTCATACTGACATTGTACAGTTAGCACTATGTCATACTGACATTGTACAGCTAGCACTTTGTCATACTGACATTGTACAGTTAGCACTTTGTCATACTGACATTGTACATTTAGCACTTTGTGATACTGACACTGTACAGCTAGCACTTTGTCATACTAACACTGTACAGCTAGCACTTTGTCATACTGACATTGTACAGTTAGCACTATGTCATACTGACACTACAGCTAGCACTTTGTCATACTGACACTACAGCTAGCACTATGTCATACTGACACTACAGCTAGCACTTTGTCATACTGACACTACAGTGAGCACTATGTCATACTGACACTACAGCTAGCACTTTGTCATACTGACACTACAGCTAGCACTATGTCATACTGACACTATAGCTAGCACTTTGTCATACTGACATTGTACAGTTAGCACTTTGTCATACTGACACTGTACAGCTAGCACTATGTCATACTGACACTACAGCTAGCACTTTGTCATACTGACATTGCACAGTTAGCACTTTGTCATACTGACATTGTACAGTTAGCACTTTGTCATACTGACACTACAGCTAGCACTTTGTCAGAGTGACATTGTACAGTTAGCACTTTGTCAAACTGACCTGGGGCAGTTGTCGAACACTTGGACACCCAGATGACTGACATTGTACAGTTAGCACTTTGTCATACTGACATTGTACAGTTAGCACTTTGTTATACTGTTGTACAGTTAGCACTTTGTCATAGTTACATTGTACAGTTAGCACTTTGTCATACTGACATTGTACAGTTAGCACTTTTGTCATACTGACATTGTACAGTTAGCACTTTGTCATACTGACATTGTACAGTTAGCACTTTGTCATACTGACATTGTACAGTTAGCACTTTGTCATACTGACATTGTACAGTTAGCACTTTGTCATACTGACATTGTACAGTTAGCACTTTGTCATACTGACATTGTACAGTTAGCACTTTGTCATACTGACATTGTACAGTTACAGTTATACTGACATTGTACAGTTAGCACTTTGTCATACTGACATTGTACAGTTAGCATACTGACTTTGTCATACTCATACACATTGTACAGTTAGCACTTTGTCATACTGACATTGTACAGTTAGCACTTTGTCATACTGACATTGTACAGTTAGCACTTTGTCATACTGACATTGTACAGTTAGCACTTTGTCATACTGACATTGTACAGTTAGCACTTTGTCATACTGACATTGTACAGTTAGCACTTTGTCATACTGACATTGTACAGTTAGCACTTTGTCATACTGACATTGTACAGTTAGCACTTTGTCATACTGACATTGTACAGTTAGCACTTTGTCATACTGACATTGTACAGTTAGCACTTTGTCATACTGACATTGTACAGTTAGCACTTTGTCATACTGACATTGTACAGTTAGCACTAGCACTTTGTCATACTGACATTGTACAGTTAGCACTTTGTCATACTGACATTGTACAGTTAGCACTTTGTCATACTGTTACACTTTGTCATACTGGGCAATGTCATACCACATGGTAGACACTTTGTCATAGTTACATTGTACAGTTAGCACTTTGTCATACTGACATTGTACAGTTAGCACTTTGTCATACTGACATTGTACAGTTAGCACTTTGTCATACTGACATTGTACAGTTAGCACTTTGTCATACTGACATTGTACAGTTAGCACTTTGTCATAGTTACATTGTACAGTTAGCACTTTGTCATACTGACATTGTACAGTTAGCACTTTGTCATAGTTACATTGTACAGTTAGCACTTTGTCATAGTTACATTGTACAGTTAGCACTTTGTCATACTGACATTGTACAGTTAGCACTTTTTGTCATTGTACAGTTACATTGTATAGTTACAGTTAGCACTTTGTTTGTCATATACTTGTACAGTTACCATACTGACCTGGGGCAGTTGTCGACCACCTGGTAGACACCCAGATGACTTCTGCGGTCGATCTTCCCGTCCAGCTGGTTCCACTGACAACTGTCAACACATCATGACTGCTGTATATATAGCTCCACTGACAACTGTCAACACATGTTGTATATATAGTTCCACTGACAACTGTCAACACATCATGTCTGCTGTATATATAGCTCCACTGACAACTGTCAACACATCATGGCTGCTGTATACATAGTTCCACTGACAACTGTCAACACATCATGGCTGTTGTATATATAGTTCCACTGACAACTGTCAACACATCATGGCTGCTGTATATATAGTTCCACTGACAACTGTCAACACATCATGGCTGTTGTATATATAGTTTCACTGACAACTGTCAACACATCATGGCTGTTGTATATATAGTTTCACTGACAACTGTCAACACATCATGGCTGCTGTATATATAGTTCCACTGACAACTGTCAACACATCATGGCTGCTGTATATATAGTTCCACTGACAACTGTCAACACATCATGGCTGCTGTATATATAGTTCCACTGACAACTGTCAACACATCATGGCTGCTGTATATATAGTTCCACTGACAACTGTCAACACATCATGGCTGTTGTATATACAGTTCCACTGACAACTGTCAACACATCATGGCTGCTGTATATATAGTTCCACTGACAACTGTCAACACATCATGGCTGCTGTATATATAGTTCCACTGACAACTGTCAACACATCATGGCTGCTGTATATATAGTTCCACTGACAACTGTCAACACATCATGGCTGTTGTATATATAGTTTCACTGACAACTGTCAACACATCATGGCTGCTGTATATATAGTTCCACTGACAACTGTCAACACATCATGGCTGCTGTATATATAGTTCCACTGACAACTGTCAACACATCATGGCTGCTGTATATATAGTTCCACTGACAACTGTCAACACATGGCTGCTGTATATATAGTTCCACTGACAACTGTCAACACATCATGGCTGTTGTATATACAGTTCCACTGACAACTGTCAACACATCATGGCTGCTGTATATATAGTTCCACTGACAACTGTCAACACATCATGGCTGCTGTATATATAGTTCCACTGACAACTGTCAACACATCATGGCTGTTGTATATATATACAGTTCCACTGACAACTGTCAACACATCATGGCTGCTGTATATATATAGTTCCACTGACAACTGTCAACACATCATGGCTGCTGTATATATAGTTCCACTGACAACTGTCAACACATCATGGCTGCTGTATATATAGTTCCACTGACAACTGTCAACACATCATGGCTGTTGTATATATATACAGTTCCACTGACAACTGTCAACACATCATGGCTGCTGTATATATATAGTTCCACTGACAACTGTCAACACATCATGGCTGCTGTATATATAGTTCCACTGACAACTGTCAACACATCATGGCTGCTGTATATATAGTTCCACTGACAACTGTCAACACATCATGGCTGCTGTATATATATAGTTCCACTGACAACTGTCAACACATCATGGCTGCTGTATATATAGTTCCACTGACAACTGTCAACACATCATGGCTGCTGTATATATAGTTCCACTGACAACTGTCAACACATCATGGCTGTTGTATATATAGTTCCACTGACAACTGTCAACACATCATGGCTGTTGTATACATAGTTCCACTGACAACTGTCAACACATCATGGCTGCTGTATATATAGTTCCACTGACAACTGTCAACACATCATGGCTGTTGTATATATAGTTCCACTGACAACTGTCAACACATCATGGCTGTTGTATATATAGCTCCACTGACAACTGTCAACACATCATGGCTGCTGTATATATAGTTCCACTGACAACTGTCAACACATCATGGCTGCTGTATATATAGTTCCACTGACAACTGTCAACACATCATGGCTGCTGTATACATAGTTCCACTGACAACTGTCAACACATGGCTGCTGTATATATAGTTCCACTGACAACTGTCAACACATCATGGCTGTTGTATATATAGTTTCACTGACAACTGTCAACACATCATGGCTGCTGTATATATAGTCCCACTGACAACTGTCAACACATCATGGCTGCTGTATATATAGTTCCACTGACAACTGTCAACACATCATGGCTGTTGTATATATATACAGTTCCACTGACAACTGTCAACACATCATGGCTGCTGTATATATATAGTTCCACTGACAACTGTCAACACATCATGGCTGCTGTATATATAGTTCCACTGACAACTGTCAACACATCATGGCTGCTGTATATATAGTTCCACTGACAACTGTCAACACATCATGGCTGTTGTATATATATACAGTTCCACTGACAACTGTCAACACATCATGGCTGCTGTATATATATAGTTCCACTGACAACTGTCAACACATCATGGCTGCTGTATATATAATTCCACTGACAACTGTCAACACATCATGGCTGCTGTATATATAGTTCCACTGACAACTGTCAACACATCATGGCTGCTGTATATATATAGTTTCACTGACAACTGTCAACACATCATGGCTGCTGTATATATAGTTCCACTGACAACTGTCAACACATCATGGCTGCTGTATATATAGTTCCACTGACAACTGTCAACACATCATGGCTGTTGTATATATAGTTCCACTGACAACTGTCAACACATCATGGCTGTTGTATACATAGTTCCACTGACAACTGTCAACACATCATGGCTGCTGTATATATAGTTCCACTGACAACTGTCAACACATCATGGCTGCTGTATATATAGTTCCACTGACAACTGTCAACACATCATGGCTGTTGTATATATAGTTCCACTGACAACTGTCAACACATCATGGCTGTTGTATATATAGCTCCACTGACAACTGTCAACACATCATGGCTGCTGTATATATAGTTCCACTGACAACTGTCAACACATCATGACTGCTGTATATATAGCTCCACTGACAACTGTCAACACATCATGACTGCTGTATATATAGCTCCACTGACAACTGTCAACACATCATGGCTGCTGTATATATAGCTCCACTGACAACTGTCAACACATCATGGCTGTTGTATATACAGTTCCACTGACAACTGTCAACACATCATGGCTGCTGCTAGAATGAGTCAATGCTAGTTGTGGAATATATAGTTCATAATATTGTAGTGAATACATATCGGAGCGTTTCATGACTGGATGCCTTCTCCAGTTCCAGGGATTGTATGAACACAGCATTACTACCGGAAATAATATGAGTTATCAACACAGTTAGTATCGACTACAAGCTCTCTCTGCTCTGTTACAAGTCCCTGAATGGTCTTGCTCCTTCTTATCTCACTGATCTCCTGAACCTTTACACACCTCTTAGACAGTTACGCTCCTCTTCTGACACTTCTCTCCTCCAGATCCCTCGTTACTGCACCAGGACTCTCGGTGAACGTTCCTTCTCTTTTCAGGCCTCCTCTACTTGGAACAAACTCCCTCTTCCTCTCCGTTCTGCCAACTCCCTTTCTTCATTTAAGTCTTCCCTCAAAACCACTCTCTTCAAATCGTAGCCTGCTCTGTTCTTTTGGAAAGTAATTTTTGTCCCTTCTCTGCGTGTGTGTGCAGTGTGTGGTTTGTGCGGGCGTGTGTTGTGTTGTGGGTGTGGTGTGGTGTGGTGTGTGTGTGTGTGTGTGTTTGTTTGTGTGTGCGCGCGTGCATGTGTGTGTGTATGCGAGGAAATGTTTGACATTCTCATATTTTCTACTGCTTGTTGTTGTTGTTGTTGTTTGTCTTTGTTTTGTGGGGGGGTTATTCATGTATTTGTTTATTATTGTAAGCGCTTAGGGCTTGTTTAAGATTAAGCGCATATAAATGCTCATTATTATTATTATTATTATTAATACCTTATATTTCGGGCCATTAGGTGCTTGCGTGCAAAAGGCGAATAGGGCAATTTTCAAGAAAAAAATAAAGTAAAAGGCGCCCTCGTTTATAAGGCGATACACACCTCGCAAAAGAAAGTCAAACGTTGAAGCCCAAGCATGTCCAGTAAACGTTTACCGACCACCATTACTGCTGTCATAAAAGAGAGTTGGCTTTCATACAACCGAACGTCCGTTTGTGAGACTTCCTGTTGTTGTGTTTGGACTTTTCTTCGCGAAAACTGGTAGAATTATGGCATTTTAAGCTCTACAATGATGCTTTTTACATCCAATGAAGGGTTATGGCATCTGTTGACGGTATCTACGATATAATAGGGATTTTGAAGCATTATAACGTAAGTATTTGTTGTATCGTCGACTCGTGACCACTTTCATGTCTAGACTCACAGTAGACTGTACTGAACACAGCAATCGTTGCCTCTCTTCTCACGATTTTGTTCAATAATAGGGCGCCCTCGTTTATGTTGTGACTCACAGTAGACTGTACTGAACACAGCAATCGTTGCCTCTCTTCTCACGATTTTGTTCACTAATAGGGCGCCCTCGTTTATGTTGTGACTCACAGTAGACTACTGAACACAGCAATCATTGCCTCTCTTCTCACGATTTTGTTCAATAATAGGGCGTCCTCGTTTATGTTGTGACTCACAGTAGACTGTACTGAACACAGCAATCGTTGCCTCTCTTCTCACGATGTTGTTCAATAATAGGGCGCCCTCGTTTATGTTGTGACTCACAGTAGACTGTACTGAACACAGCAATCGTTGCCTCTCTTCTCACGATGTTGTTCAATAATAGGGCGCCCTCGTTTATGTTGTGACTCACAGTAGACTGTACTGAACACAGCAATCGTTGCCTCTCTTCTCACGATGTTGTTCAATAATAGGGCGCCCTCGTTTATGTTGTGACTCACAGTAGACTGTACTGAACACAGCAATCGTTGCCTCTCTTCTCACGATGTTGTTCAATAATAGGGCGCCCTCGTTTATGTTGTGACTCACAGTAGACTGTACTGAACACAGCAATCGTTGCCTCTCTTCTCACGATGTTGTTCAATAATAGGGCGCCCTCGTTTTATTAGGCGCATTGGTCGAAATTGGAGAAAAAAAGTATCGCATTATAGTCCGAAAATGACGGTAGTTACAAAGCTGCTCATTGTGTTTCGGCTAAGCCCTTGGTGTGTCTGTGTCACAGTGCATAACAGGATTTGTATGTTCAGAGCAATCAGTGTGTCTGTGCACAGTGCATAACAGGATTTGAAACATTCTCAAAAGGTCGTTGCTAACAACCCTTGCCCAGTTATCTTACCGATTCTCTATTAAACAATTATTATTTGGAAATAAATCAGCTGTTGCAGCAATCCTGGATGTTTTGAGAGATACATAAGATACAAATGTTGATGTGAAGAACCACATATAGTAATAATTAAGGAATATTTAAATTTTTTATGTGTGAATTTTCATTTTCGAATGGGACAATTGATGGGTGCATGTTCTTGATGCGTATTAAAAGGCTTATAACCACATAGTTGAACTGCTTGTTTGTTTTAGCTGTTTAAGGAAATAATAAAAATCGTTTTCTGACACAAAACTGTAATCTGTTTTTTATTTTTGTGTGAGAAAATCTGTCTGAAAATCTGTTTGTCGGTTGTGACAGTCTTCGTCCTCACAGCGATCAATGAAACACAATGCTCTGAATGTATTCTACACAGCTAGTGCAGTAAACTCACCTTGAAACGACTAAAGAACACATTCAGTGCATTATTATGCCGAACATTATCAACTGGACAGTTCATTTGCTTCAAAAAACTATTTCCAGCACGCAGTACCCGTTTTCGTCCATTTATCACAACCGAAAATGTTGGGTTTTCACACTCGCAACCAAAAGTAGCTATTCGACTTTCGGCCATTTCATCAGCAGATAGTCTCGTGAGAACATCTACCACATTGTGACCACTCTACTTGAAAATGGCGGACTCCAGGTGCGAAGGTATGGTTATGACCTTTCGTCTTTTCTTCAGACACTGTCACAATCCAACAAATTGTGTCACAACAAACCAAAAACACCCCCAGTACAAGTAAAAAAACAATAGATTAGTTGCTGATTGTAGTTCAGTTACACGCAATTGCTACAGAGGCAAAATGGCATGTTGTTTTGCTAGTGGTTTCTTACACCTCCAACACTGAATGTTGCTATAAAGAGGCAAAATGGCATGTTGTTTTGCTAGTGGTTTCTTACACCTCCAACACTGAATGTTGCTATAAAGAGGCAAAATGGCATGTTGTTTTGCTAGTGGTTTCTTACACCTCCAACACTGAATGTTGCTATAAAGAGGCAAAATGGCATGTTGTTTTGCTAGTGGTTTCTTACACCTCCAACACTGAATGTTGCTATAAAGAGGCAAAATGGCATGTTGTTTTGCTAGTGGTTTCTTACACCTCCAACACTGAATGTAAAAGTGTTTACTTGGACGAAAGTTGATTTTGCGTCCTTGTCACAACCGAAAGCTGCCGATAATTCTGGTGATTGAGCATTGCATTGGAGATAAATTCTGTTGTATTTCTGTGGACTCTGGCTGCTTGCATGACGACACGAAGCACTGAGTTCTGTCATTCGTGACATAGTTGAAGGTGGATGAAGTTTCTAGTGTATGTTGCGCGTGACAATGGGGGGGAAAAACAGGTTTAAAAAAGAAATTTATGAACCAAACAAATCACATTTTGATTATTTTTCAAACAAATTTGCCAGGATCTAATTAAATCTAAACAGATAATACAGATTTTAGCCATTACTACAGACTTTTGTGTCTGTTGTTTTTGTCCACTGTCACGCGCGACATTTTGTCACTTTTGAAATAAATGATGAAATTTCTCAAGCATAACAAGATAAACTATCTTTTGACATGCCATTTCTTAAAATAGATGACTAAGACTTGCTATAACCACAAATTATAACTGAAATCTTATTTTGAAATGTTAGCCCTAATGTCCCATTTTCAGCTCCACCTTTTGAGAATGGCTCATTTGTAAGTTCAAAGCAATCATTCTCCTCATGGAAGACCTTCCCCAGTATGCTAGCTCAGAACAGGCTGCACTGAACACCATAGAAGTGACTCAGCATCAGTGAAGTGTCTCCCTCAGAACAGGCTGCACTGAACACCATAGAAGTGACTCAGCATCAGTGAAGTGTCTCCCTCAGAACAGGCTGCACTGAACACCATAGAACTGACTCAGCAGCAGTGAAGTGTCTCCCTCAGAACAGGCTGCACTGAACACCATAGAAGTGACTCAGCATCAGTGAAGTGTCTCCCTCAGAACAGGCTGCACTGAACACCATAGAAGTGACTCAGCATCAGTGAAGTGTCTCCCTCAGAACAGGCTGCACTGAACACCATAGAAGTGGCTCAGCATCAGTGAAGTGTCTCCCTCAGAACAGGCTGCACTGAACACCATAGAACTGACTCAGCAGCAGTGAAGTGTCTCCCTCAGAACAGGCTGCACTGAACACCATAGAACTGACTCAGCAGCAGTGAAGTGTCTCCTCTGGTGGTTGCCTCCTGACGACCTAACACCGGCCTGTTGGACCGGCCTGTTGGATCACTGGCTTTGAAGCTGTTGTTGCTGTGAATTGGGAGTTAGAATGAACAGAGTAGAAATAATGACGGTGGATCACTGGCTTTGAAGCTGTTGTTGCTGTGAATTGGGAGTTAGAATGAACAGAGTAGAAATAACGACGGTGGATCACTGGCTTTGAAGCTGTTGTTGCTGTGAATTGGGAGTTAGAATGAACAGAGTAGAAATAACGACGGTGGATCACTGGCTTTGAAGCTGTTGTTGCTGTGAATTGGGAGTTAGAATGAACAGAGTAGAAATAACGACGGTGGATCACTGGCTTTGAAGCTGTTGTTGCTGTGAATTGGGAGTTAGAATGAACAGAGTAGAAATAACGACGGTGGATCACTGACTTTGAAGCTGTTGTTGCTGTGAATTGGGAGTTAGAATGAACAGAGTAGAAATAATGACGGTGGATCACTGGCTTTGAAGCTGTTGTTGCTGTGAATTGGGAGTTAGAATGAACAGAGTAGAAATAACGACGGTGGATCACTGGCTTTGAAGCTGTTGTTGCTGTGAATTGGGAGTTAGAATGAACAGAGTAGAAATAACGACGGTGGATCACTGACTTTGAAGCTGTTGTTGCTGTGAATTGGGAGTTAGAATGAACAGAGTAGAAATAACGACGGTGGATCACTGACTTTGAAGCTGTTGTTGCTGTGAATTGGGAGTTAGAATGAACAGAGTAGAAATAACGACGGTGGATCACTGGCTTTGAAGCTGTTGTTGCTGTGAATTGGGAGTTAGAATGAACAGAGTAGAAATAACGACGGTGGATCACTGGCTTTGAAGCTGTTGTTGCTGTGAATTGGGAGTTAGAATGAACAGAGTAGAAATAACGACGGTGGATCACTGGCTTTGAAGCTGTTGTTGCTGTGAATTGGGAGTTAGAATGAACAGAGTAGAAATAACGCTGGTGTAAAAGCTAAAATATGAATATGGGACATAAAAAACAACGACAAACCCTGTGCTGGTTATATCCAAATGTCCTCATTAGCCCGCACAGATCCTGCTAGCATAGAGTAAGAAACAAAACAATAAAACACAACACAATATATCATTACCTGTGTTGGCTGTATGTCTAGCACAGATCCTGCTAGCATAGAGTAAGAAACAAAACAATAAAACACAACACAACACAACACAATATATCATTACCTGTGTTGGCTGTATGTCTAGCACAGATCCTGCTAGCATAGAGTAAGAAACAAAACAATAAAACACAACACAACACAACACAATATATCATTACCTGTGTTGGCTGTATGTCTAGCACAGATCCTGCTAGCATAGAGTAAGAAACAAAACAATAAAACACAACACAACACAACACAATATATCATTACCTGTGTTGGCTGTTTTATGACATCCACATCAGCCCACACAGGTGCGGCTAACAGTGTACAATATTGTATAAATTTACTCACTGAGCGTGCTGTTTCCTGACATCCACATCGGCCCACACCGGTGCGGCTAACAGTGTACAATACTGTATAAATTTACTCACTGAGCGTGCTGTTTCCTGACATCCACATCGGCCCACACCGGTGCGGCTGACACAGTTGGTGCGGCTAACAGATTGGTGCGGCTCACAGTAACACAGTGTACAATACTGTATAAATTCACTCACTGAGCGTGCTGTTTCCTGACATCTACATCAGCCCACACCGGAGCGGCTGACACAGATGGTGCGGTTAACACTCTTGGTGCGGCTAACACAGTAAACTTGAAAACTTTTGAAAACTTAAACTTTATTTTCCAAGTGCGGCTAACACAGTTGGTGCGGCTAACACAGTTGGTGCGGCTAACACAGTAAGTGCGGTTAACACAGTTAATGCGGCTAACACAGTTGGTGTGGCTAACACAGTTGGTGCGGCTAACACAGTTGGTGTGGCTAACACAGTTGGTACAGCTAACACAGTTGGTGCGGCTAACACAGTTGGTGCGGCTAACAGTAACACAGTGTACAATACTGTATAAATTCACTCACTGAGCGTGCTGTTTCCTGACATCCACATCGGCCCACACCGGTGCGGCTGACACAGTTGGTGCGGTTAACAGATTGGTGCGGCTCACAGTAACACAGTGTACAATACTGTATAAATTCACTCACTGAGCGTGCTGTTTCCTGACATCCACATCGGCCCACACCGGTGCGGCTGACACAGTTGGTGCGGTTAACAGATTGGTGCGGCTCACAGTAACACAGTGTACAATACTGTATAAATTCACTCACTGAGCGTGCTGTTTCCTGACATCCACATCGGCCCACACCGGTGCGGCTGACACAGTTGGTGCGGTTAACAGATTGGTGCGGCTCACAGTAACACAGTGTACAATACTGTATAAATTCACTCACTGAGTGTGCTGTTTCCTGACATCCACATCGGCCCACACCGGTGCGGCTGACACAGTTGGTGCGGTTAACAGATTGGTGCGGCTCACAGTAACACAGTGTACAATACTGTATAAATTCACTCACTGAGTGTGCTGTTTCCTGACATCCACATCGGCCCACACCGGTGCGGCTGACACAGTTGGTGCAGTGAAGTCCACAGGTTTGTAGTCTGGGAAGGGGACTTTCCATGACACCTGCATAGAAAACCATCATGACATGACCTTTCCATGACACCTGCATAGAAAACCATCATGACATGATGTGACCTTTCCATGACACCTGCATAGAAAACCATCGTGACATGTGACCTTTCCATGACACCTGCATAGAAAACCATCGTGACATGATGTGACCTTTCCATGACACCTGCATAGAAAACCATGACATGACCTTTCCATGACACCTGCAAAGAAAACCATCGTGACATGATGTGACCTTTCCATGACACCTGCATAGAAAACCATGACATGACCTTTCCATGGCACCTGCAAAGAAAACCATCGTGACATGATGTGACCTTTTCATGACACCTGCATAGAAAACCATCATGACATGACATGACCTTTCCATGACACCTGCATAGAAAACCATCGTGACATGATGTGACCTTTCCATGACACCTGCATAGAAAACATCATGACGTGACCTTTCCATTACACCTGTATAGAAAGCCGTCATGACATGACCTTTACATGGCACCTGCATAGAAAACATCATGACGTGACCTTTCCATTACACCTGTATAGAAAGCCGTCATGACATGACCTTTCCGTGACATCTGCATAGAAAAACATCATGGCATGACCTTTCCATGACAGCTGTATAGAAAACCATCATATGAAATGATGTGACCTTTCCATGACAGCTGTATAGAAAACCATCATATGAAATGATGTGACCTTTCCATGACAGCTGTATAGAAAACCATCATATGAAATGATGTGACCTTTCCATGACAGCTGTATAGAAAACCATCATATGAAATGATGTGACCTTTCCATGACAGCTGTATAGAAAACCATCATATGAAATGATGTGACCTTTCCATGACAGCTGTATAGAAAACCATCATATAACAAACATGACATTTCCATGACAGCTGCATAGAAAACCATCATATAACATGACGTGAACTTTCCATGACAGCTGTATAGAAAACCATCATATAACATGACCTTTCCATGACAGCTGTATAGAAAACCACCATGACATGACACGACCTTTCCATGACAGCTGTATAGAAAACCCACCATGACATGACCTTTCCATGACAGCTGTATAGAAAGCCGTCATGACATGACCTTTACATGGCACCTGCATAGAAAACATCATGACGTGACCTTTCCATTACACCTGTATAGAAAGCCGTCATGACATGACCTTTCCGTGACATCTGCATAGAAAAACATCATGGCATGACCTTTCCATGACAGCTGTATAGAAAACCATCATATGAAATGATGTGACCTTTCCATGACAGCTGTATAGAAAACCATCATATGAAATGATGTGACCTTTCCATGACAGCTGTATAGAAAACCATCATATGAAATGATGTGACCTTTCCATGACAGCTGTATAGAAAACCATCATATGAAATGATGTGACCTTTCCATGACAGCTGTATAGAAAACCATCATATGAAATGATGTGACCTTTCCATGACAGCTGTATAGAAAACCATCATATAACAAACATGACATTTCCATGACAGCTGCATAGAAAACCATCATATAACATGACGTGAACTTTCCATGACAGCTGTATAGAAAACCATCATATAACATGACCTTTCCATGACAGCTGTATAGAAAACCACCATGACATGACACGACCTTTCCATGACAGCTGTATAGAAAACCCACCATGACATGACCTTTCCATGACAGCTGTATATAAAACCATCATGACATGACACGACCTTTCCATGACAGCTGTATAGAAAACCACCACGACATGACACAACCTTTCCATGACAGCTGTATAGAAAACCATCACGACATGACACCTTTCCATGACAGCCGTATAGAAAACCATCATGACATGGCATGACCTTTCCATGACAGCTGTATAGAAAACCATCCTGACATGATGTGAACTTTCCATGATATCTGCATTGAAAACCATCATGACATTACGTGAACTTTCCATGACACCTGTATAGAAAACCATCATGACATGACCTTTCCATGACACCTGCATAGAAAACATCATATGACATGACATGACCTTTCCATGATACCTGCATAGAAAACATCATATGACATGACGTGATTTAAATGCAGTCTCCATCTGTTCAATCAATTGTGCAATTATGATGTTAATTTAAGGAGCACGGTATAAGCTTCGAGCTTGTTGTTGCTCTAATTGTCTTTCTGTTTGATCTTTTCAAATGAATAAAGATTTGCTTAAACCACATGACGTGAACTTTCCATGACACTTGCATAGAAAACCATCATGACATGACATTTCCAGGACACCTGTATAGAAAACCATCATGCTATGACCTTTCCATGACACCTGCATAGACAATCATGACATGACCTGTCCATGACACCTGCAAAATCATGACATGACCTTTCCATGACACCTGCATATACAATCAGGACATGACCTTTCCATTACACTTGCACAGACAACCATGACATGACCTTTCCGTGACACCTGCACATACAATCGTGACACATGACCTTTCAATGACACATGCACAGACAATCATGACATGACCTTCCACGACACATCCGATCATGACAAGACATGACCTTTCCATGACACACACACACACACACATGACGCGACTTTTCCATGACACCTGCTCAGACAATCATGACATGAGATGACACCTGCACAGACAATCATGACATGACCTTTACATGACACCAGCATAATCATGACATGGCATGACCTTTCCATGACACCTGCACAGACAATCATGGCATGACCTTTCCATGACACGGTACCATAATGACATGACCTTTCCATGACACATGCACAGACAATCACGACATAACCTTTCCATGACACCTGCACAATCATGACATGACCTTTCCATGACACCTGCACAATCATGACACCTGCACAGACAATCGTGACATGATCTTTCCATGACACCTGCACAATCATGACATGATGTGACCTTTCCATGACACCTGCACCAGACCCGTCTACCCCAAATGTCCACTGTCAGTAATCCAAGCTCTGAAATCAGTTATATCAGGCATCTGCAGACCTGTCTACCCCAAATGTTCACTGTCAGTAATCCAAGCTCTGAAATCAGTTATTTCAGGCATCTGCAGACCTGTCTACCCCAAATGTTCACTGTCAGTAATCCAAACTCTGAAATCAGTGAAGGTAATTTGTGACCACTAGGACCTTTGCACACAGGAACAACAAATCAGTCTTTCGGGTAGGAAAAAGGTCCTTTAATAGAAAGAAAAAAACAATACAGATGTTTCAGACTATAAGTCCATTTTGAATGTAAGGACACAAAAAGGAAAACAACAAAAGTGAAGCACACGAACAAAAACAAAAGTGACAGCAAGCAGGAAGCGATGGAAGAAGAAGGGAAGGACACAACAAAAGTGACAGCAACACAACAAAAGTGACAGCAAGCACAACAAGGAAAGTGACAGCAAGCAGGAAGCGATGGAAGAAGAAGGGAAATGAGACACAACAAAAGTGACAGCAAGCAGGAAGCGATGGAAGAAGAAGGGAAAGGAGACACAACAAAAGTGACAGCAAGCAGGAAGCGATGGAAGAAGAAGGGAAATGAGACACAACAAAAGTGACAGCAAGCAGGAAGCGATGGAAGAAGAAGGGAAAGGAGACACAACAAAAGTGACAGCAAGCAGGAAGCGATGGAAGAAGAAGGAAAAGGAGACACAACAAAAGTGACAGCAAGCAGGAAGCGATGGAAGAAGAAGGGAAAGGAGACACAACAAAAGTGACAGCAAGCAGGAAGCGATGGAAGAAGAAGGAAAAGGAGACACAACAAAAGTGACAGCAAGCAGGAAGCGATGGAAGAAGAAGGAAAAGGAGACACAACAAAAGTGACAGCAAGCAGGAAGCGATGGAAGAAGAAGGAAAATCAAACACAACAAAAGTGACAGCAAGCAGGAAGCGATGGAAGAAGAAGGAAAAGGAGACACAACAAAAGTGACAGCAAGCAGGAAGCGATGGAAGAAGAAGGGAAATGAGACACAACAAAAGTGACAGCAAGCAGGAAGCGATGGAAGAAGAAGGAAAAGGAGACACAACAAAAGTGACAGCAAGCAGGAAGCGATGGAAGAAGAAGGAAAATCAAACACAACAAAAGTGACAGCAAGCAGGAAGCGATGGAAGAAGAAGGAAAATGAGACACAACAAAAGTGACAGCAAGCAGGAAGCGATGGAAGAAGAAGGGAAATCAGACACAACAAAAGTGACAGCAAGCAGGAAGCGATGGAAGAAGAAGGAAAATCAAACACAACAAAAGTGACAGCAAGCAGGAAGCGATGGAAGAAGAAGGGAAAGGAGACACAACAAAAGTGACAGCAAGCAGGAAGCGATGGAAGAAGAAGGAAATGGAGACACAACAAAAGTGACAGCAAGCAGGAAGCGATGGAAGAAGAAGGGAAAGGAGACACAACAAAAGTGACAGCAAGCAGGAAGCGATGGAAGAAGAAGGGAAAGGAGACACAACAAAAGTGACAGCAAGCAGGAAGCGATGGAAGAAGAAGGGAAATCAGACACAACAAAAGTGACAGCAAGCAGGAAGCGATGGAAGAAGAAGGGAAATCAGACACAACAAAAGTGACAGCAAGCAGGAAGCGATGGAAGAAGAAGGAAAATCAGACACAACAAAAGTGACAGCAAGCAGGAAGCGATGGAAGAAGAAGGGAAATGAGACACAACAAAAGTGACAGCAAGCAGGAAGCGATGGAAGAAGAAGGGAAAGGAGACACAACAAAAGTGACAGCAAGCAGGAAGCGATGGAAGAAGAAGGGAAAGGAGACACAACAAAAGTGACAGCAAGCAGGAAGCGATGGAAGAAGAAGGGAAAGGAGACACAACAAAAGTGACAGCAAGCAGGAAGCGAACACAACAAAAGTGACAGCAAGCAGGAAGCGATGGAAGAAGAAGGGAAAGGAGACACAACAAAAGTGACAGCAAGCAGGAAGCGATGGAAGAAGAAGGGAAATGAGACACAACAAAAGTGACAGCAAGCAGGAAGCGATGGAAGAAGAAGGGAAAGGAGACACAACAAAAGTGACAGCAAGCAGGAAGCGATGGAAGAAGAAGGGAAAGGAGACACAACAAAAGTGACAGCAAGCAGGAAGCGATGGAAGAAGAAGGGAAAGGAGACACAACAAAAGTGACAGCAAGCAGGAAGCGATGGAAGAAGAAGGGAAAGGAGACACAACAAAAGTGACAGCAAGCAGGAAGCGATGGAAGAAGAAGGGAAAGGAGACACAACAAAAGTGACAGCAAGCAGGAAGCGATGGAAGAAGAAGGGAAAGGAGACACAACAAAAGTGACAGCAAGCAGGAAGCGATGGAAGAAGAAGGGAAAGGAGACACAACAAAAGTGACAGCAAGCAGGAAGCATGGAAGAAGCAGGAAGCGATGGAAGAAGAAGGGAAATGAGACACAACAAAAGTGACAGCAAGCAGGAAGCGATGGAAGAAGAAGGGAAATGAGACACAACAAAAGTGACAGCAAGCAGGAAGCGATGGAAGAAGAAGGGAAATGAGACACAACAAAAGTGACAGCAAGCAGGAAGCGATGGAAGAAGAAGGGAAATGAGACACAACAAAAGTGACAGCAAGCAGGAAGCGATGGAAGAAGAAGGAAAAGGAGACACAACAAAAGTGACAGCAAGCAGGAAGCGATGGAAGAAGAAGGAAAAGGAGACACAACAAAAGTGACAGCAAGCAGGAAGCGATGGAAGAAGAAGGGAAAGGAGACACAACAAAAGTGACAGCAAGCAGGAAGCGATGGAAGAAGAAGGAAAAGGAGACACAACAAAAGTGACAGCAAGCAGGAAGCGATGGAAGAAGAAGGAAAATGAGACACAACAAAAGTGACAGCAAGCAGGAAGCGATGGAAGAAGAAGGGAAATCAGACACAACAAAAGTGACAGCAAGCAGGAAGCGATGGAAGAAGAAGGGAAATCAGACACAACAAAAGTGACACAACAAAAGTGACAGCAAGCAGGAAGCGATGGAAGAAGAAGGGAAAGGAGACACAACAAAAGTGACAGCAAGCAGGAAGCGATGGAAGAAGAAGGAAATGAGACACAACAAAAGTGACAGCAAGCAGGAAGCGATGGAAGAAGAAGGGAAAGGAGACACAACAAAAGTGACAGCAAGCAGGAAGCGATGGAAGAAGAAGGGAAAGGAGACACAACAAAAGTGACAGCAAGCAGGAAGCGATGGAAGAAGAAGGGAAAGGAGACACAACAAAAGTGACAGCAAGCAGGAAGCGATGGAAGAAGAAGGGAAAGGAAACACAACAAAAGTGACAGCAAGCAGGAAGCGATGGAAGAAGAAGGGAAATGAGACACAACAAAAGTGACAGCAAGCAGGAAGCGATGGAAGAAGAAGGGAAATGAGACACAACAAAAGTGACAGCAAGCAGGAAGCGATGGAAGAAGAAGGGAAATCAGCACAACAAAAGTGACAGCAAGCAGGAAGCGATGGAAGAAGAAGGGAAAGGAGACACAACAAAAGTGACAGCAAGCAGGAAGCGATGGAAGAAGAAGGGAAATGAGACACAACAAAAGTGACAGCAAGCAGGAAGCGATGGAAGAAGAAGGGAAAGGAGACACAACAAAAGTGACAGCAAGCAGGAAGCGATGGAAGAAGAAGGGAAATCAAACACAACAAAAGTGACAGCAAGCAGGAAGCGATGGAAGAAGAAGGAAAAGGAGACACAACAAAAGTGACAGCAAGCAGGAAGCGATGGAAGAAGAAGGGAAAGGAGACACAACAAAAGTGACAGCAAGCAGGAAGCGATGGAAGAAGAAGGGAAAGGAGACACAACAAAAGTGACAGCAAGCAGGAAGCGATGGAAGAAGAAGGGAAAGGAGACACAACAAAAGTGACAGCAAGCAGGAAGCGATGGAAGAAGAAGGGAAAGGAGACACAACAAAAGTGACAGCAAGCAGGAAGCGATGGAAGAAGAAGGGAAAGGAGACACAACAAAAGTGACAGCAAGCAGGAAGCGATGGAAGAAGAAGGGAAATCAAACACAACAAAAGTGACAGCAAGCAGGAAGCGATGGAAGAAGAAGGGAAAGGAGACACAACAAAAGTGACAGCAAGCAGGAAGCGATGGAAGAAGAAGGGAAATGAGAAAAATTGACTGAGTAGAATTAACCTCTTTAAAAACATTTTTTTTTTTTTTTCTATTAAAGGACCTTTTTCCTACCCGAAAGACTGATTTGTTGTTCCTGTCTTAAATCAGTTATTTCAGGCATCTGCAGACCTGTCTACCCCAAATGTTCACTGTCAGTAATCCAAGCTCTGAAATCAGTTATTTCAGGCATCTGCAGACCTGTTTACCCCAAATCTTCACTGTCAGTAATCCCAAGCTCTGAAAACAGTAATTTCAGGCATCTGTCCGTAATTTTGCTGTCCGTCAAACCTTTTGTTGAGCGGGGGGGGGCTGAGAAATCCTTCCACCAGGATGTTCCACAACCGTCGGAACTTTGGTATTAGACATATGAGCTTTACAGACATGGAACTTTGGTATTAGACATATGAGCTTTACAGACATTAATTAAATTATCTCTCTCTTTTCTGTCTCCCCACCTCTCTCTATCTGTCTGTATCTCTCTCTCTCTCTCTCACATACACACACACACATGCGCACACACGCACAAATACAGACATTCACACACGCACACACACGTACACACACTGACACACACAGGATGTAAAAAAGCTTTATCAAGCTTACTCTTTTATCGTCAATAAAGATCATTTTGACTTGACTTGACACTCACACAAGCACACACACACTTACACACAAACACATACACACAGTGACGCACACACACTCATACACACACCTACACATGCATGCACGCACACACCTACACATATACACACACACTGACAGACACACACATACACACGCGTGCACGCACACACACACACACACAGAGTGACACACACACACACACAGAGTGACACACACACACACACACAGAGGATCTAACATGCACACACACACACACACTGATATATACACACACACACACACACTGATATACACACACACACACTGACATATACACACACATACACACACCTTGTTGTCGGGCACAATGAAGCGACGTACATGGGCAGCTCCTGGGTAAACCTCACTGCGCGCCTTGATGTGAAGCCTCTGTCTGGACT
Organism: Phymorhynchus buccinoides; assembly: GCA_017654935.2. Classification (NCBI taxonomy): domain Eukaryota; kingdom Metazoa; phylum Mollusca; class Gastropoda; order Neogastropoda; family Raphitomidae; genus Phymorhynchus; species Phymorhynchus buccinoides. Next base: position 51,331,025 of record CM065700.1, on the reverse strand, counting down.
GTGGCCTCGATGACTGGCCCCCCATGCCTTGGGCCTGTAATACAGTACATTATTATAATACAATACATTACAATACATCTCACTGTGTCCCTTGATGTGAAGCCTCTGTCTGGACTGTGGCCTCGATGACTGGCCCCCCATGCCTTGGGCCTGTAATACAGTACATTATTATAATACAATACATTACAATACATCTCACTGTGTGCCTTGATGTGAAGCCTCTGTGTGGACTGTGCTGGCCTCGATGACTGGCCCCCCATGCCTTGGGCCTGTAATACAGTACATTATTATAATACAATACAATACATCTCACTGTGTGCCTTGATGTGAAGCCTCTGTCTGGACTGTGGCCTCGATGACTGGCCCCCCATGCCTTGGGCCTGTATTACAGTACATTATTATAATACAATACAATACATCTCACTGTGTGCCTTGATGTGAAGCCTCTGTCTGGACTGTGGCCTCGATGACTGGCCCCCCATGCCTTGGGCCTGTATTACAGTACATTATTATAATACAATACATTACAATACATCTCACTGTGTGCCTTGATGTGAAGCCTCTGTCTGGACTCGATGTACAGCACAATACAATACACCTTGACACAATAGAAGGCCTCTGTCTGGACTGTGCTGACCTTGATGTCCTTTCTTGAAACAATCTCTGTGTTCCTCTTGTTCTAGGGTGGCTTAGTCATGGGTACTGATTTGGATTGAAGTCAACCAATCCCTTGTTGATTTGATGCAGCAAACTAGGGTGGCTGGGTCATGGGTACTGATTTGGATTGAAGTCAACTGATCCAGAAGATTTGATGCAGCAAACTAGGGTGGCTGGGTCATGGGTACTGATTCGGATTGGTCAACCAATCCCTTATTGATTATATGCAGCAAACTAGGGTGGCTGGGTCATGGGTACTGATTTGGATTGAAGTCAACCAATCCCTTGTTGATTTGATGCAGCAAACTAGGGTGGCTGGGTCTTGGGTACTGATTTGGATTGAAGTCAACCAATCCCTTGTTGATTTGATGCAGCAAACTCAGGCGGCTGATCTTCCTCCGCTCTTCTAGGCTGTCCCACTGCAGCTCCCTGAGAATTGTCAACGCAGCCAGGTGACTTGTCTGTGTAGTTGTTACAAGGGAATCTGGCTGCCCTGCGCTGTACCATGATCTCTAGCTGCTGTGTTGATTTGACTGATTGATTTCATTTAAAGTCTGTTCACAACAATGGTGATATTAGACTTAAATTTTTAAAAATAAAAACAACAAACAAATCAATGAATTGAAAAGAGGGGAGAAATTGTGTGCGCATGCGCGCTCATATGTGTGTGTGTGTGTGTGTGTGTGTGTGTGTGTGTGTGTGTGTGTGTGTGTGCATGTGCGTGCGCACCTAAGTGCGTGGGTGTGCCTATGAACAATAATACAATAATCAACCGTAAAGTAATGAATCAATTATAACAAATGAACAATCTCAGACCTGGATATAACCTTTGCAATGTCAATCATTTCAGGGCTGTAAATGCTTTTATAGGTTCTAACTTTCCTATATTTATCTTAACATTTTTGTATGAGGAAGTTAAAACTGGACATTCAAAAATAATATGATGAATAGACAGACTTGGGTGACCACAAGCGCATTCTACATACATGTACATCTTTGGAAAATTTGGTTTTCCATGAATTTAGTCGAATTTTGTAGATTAAACTAGACAAAGATCTTTGACATAATATTAATAGCTTGAATTTATTTCATGTTTTTCCAGTTTCAATGTCCTATCTGGATGCTTTCTAAGGGCACCTTCTTTCGCTAATTTATCAGCTGTTTCATTCCAATAAATACCACAATGTGATGGATGCCAGCAAAACTCTACAAAAATTCCTTTAGCCATGATAGAATGCATCATGAATTTGATATCAAAAATCAAATCTCTCCTAATGTTTACATTCCAGTTTCGTAAGCTATAAAGAACAGATTTAGAGTCAACGCAAATTAGAATGTTGCAAATTGCCATATTAACATCAGGTATCCAAGATAAGGCCATAAGTCTTTTCCTAAACAGAATGATTTTTTAACTTTTAAATCAGGGATCACAAATCCAGCTCCTGTATAAGATTCTAAAACTGAGCCATCTGTGTAAATCTGTGTAGCTGGTGAGTGTCGTTACCTAGATGACAGCAAAGGCGTACTCCATAATTATATAATATAGTCCGTACCATGGTGGTGTAGGAAAGCAGTTTGACTTTGGTGGTAGAGTCAATGAGTCATTATTGATATTTCGGTGTAAGAAACCGAAGTATCCGCAGCATAAAAATATGGGGGCTGTACGAAATATAATCAATTGACGGGAAAAAGCCCAACTTTCAGTCATTGATTACCATTCTTGGGGCGTTAATGTGGACATTGGCAGATCTATAGGTTAGAACATAACACAGCATAGTCCATGGCTTTGTCAGTAGGGTGTTAAATGTGGACATTGGCAGATCTATAGGTTAGAACATAACACAGCATAGTCCATGGCTTTGTCAGTAGGGTGTTAAATGTGGACATTGGCAGATAGGTTAGAACATAACACAGCATAGTCCATGGCTTTGTCAGTAGGGTGTTAAATGTGGACATTGGCAGATAGGTTAGAACATAACACAGCATAGTCCATGGCTTTGTCAGTAGGGTGTTAAATGTGGACATTGGCAGATCTATAGGTTAGAACATAACACAGCATAGTCCATGGCTTTGTCAGTAGGGTGTTAAATGTGGACATTGGCAGATAGGTTAGAACACAACTAGAACATAACACAGCATAGTCCATGGCTTTGTCAGTAGGGCGTTAAATGTGGACATTGGCAGATAGGTTAGAACACAACTAGAACACAACACAGCATAGTCCATGGCTTTGTCAGTAGGGTGTTAAATGTGGACATTGGCAGATAGGTTAGAACATAACACAGCATAGTCCATGGCTTTGTCAGTAGGGCGTTAAATGTGGACATTGGCAGATAGGTTAGAACACAACTAGAACATAACACAGCATAGTCCATGGCTTTGTCAGTAGGGCGTTAAATGTGGACATTGGCAGATAGGTTAGAACATAACACAGCATAGTCCATGGCTTTGTCAGTAGGGCGTTAAATGTGGACATTGGCAGATAGGTTAGAACACAACTAGAACACAACACAGCATAGTCCATGGCTTTGTCAGTCAACAGATTATCTCCCCTGGTCTAGGGACAGATAAATGAACACATTTTTTATTGCCCACCCATTCTGATAGTGATACAAGCTGAGGTTTTAACGTCTGTTCTCCTTCTTCTTCTTTGCTGTACGTGACCACAATCAACTCTGATTGTTCTGATACAGGATACTCACAGGTTCTCACAGGTTCCTTTCCGCTGGAAAGCTAGCAGCCTGTAGCGGGTCTGTGAATTTGTCCCCTTCGTTGGTCAGGTTAGTGTACAAGAAGGGTGAGCGCTACAAACCAGCCAACTACCGCCCCATCTCCCTCACTAGTATTCCGTGCAAAATCCTCGAACATATTGTCGTCAGTACAATTATGGGATCCGCCGAGGCCAATGACATACTCAGTGAGGAACAGCATGGGTTTCGGAGAGGAAGATCCTGTGAGAGCCAGCTTCTGGGCCTGGTGGATGAGCTTTCCGGCAACATGGAGAAGGGGAGACAGACCGATGTCCTAGTCATGGACTTTGAAAAGGCCTTCGATAAGGTTTCCCACTCCCTCCTCATCCACAAGTTCCACCACTATGGGATCAGGGGTTCAATCAACAGATGGATTGAGAGCTTCCTGGCAGGCTGACAACAGAGAGTTGGTTTGGAAGGAGCCACGTCTGAAGCTATCCCTGTGGAATCAGGAGTCCCCCAAGGTTCTGTGCTTGGGCCGGCCCTTTTCCTGTTCTTCATCAATGATCTTCCAAGGCAGCTCTCTTCAACTTCTCGTCTCTTTTCAGACGATACCCTCTGTCACCGACCAGTGAACTCTCCTGAAGACCACGAGGATCTCCAACTTGACCTCAATGCGTTGGCATCCTGGGAGAACAAATGGATGATGTCCTTCCACCCGGACAAATGTGAGAGCCTCCATGTGAACAGAAAAAGAAATCCCCTGATAAAAAACTACCAACTCCATGGGCAGGACCTGAAACGGGTAGATGAGACCAAGTATCTGGGTGTTATCATCTCACAAGACCTTAGACGGGACACCCACATCTCAAATGTGATCAGCAAAGCCAGTAAGACCCTTGGCTTCCTCCGGCGCAACCTAAAAGTGGGGTCAGTCAACATCAAGGAGAAGGCATACAAGTCGCTGGTCAGGCCCACACTAGAATATGCCTCGCCGGTATTGGACCCCTACACCGCGATAGATGTCGGCAGAGTGGAAAAGGTGCAGCGACGGGCTGCCCGCTGGGTGGTGAACAGGCATCGCCAGACATCCAGCGTGGAAGACATGTACACCCAGCTGCACTGGACTCCACTCGCCGACAGGAGGCGGGCATCTAGACTGTCCACTTCTTCAAATATCAGCGGGGGGACATTCCCATCAACACCCCTTACAGCCCGTCTCTCAACCCGCCAACACGTCAAACAAGACAGTCACACGAGTTCACTTACCTCCTTCCCTCCTGCAAGACAAGTTATAGAAAGTTCTCCTTCTTTCACCGGACCATCGTAGATTGGAACTCCCTATCCCCTGAAGCAGTGACATCGGCCTCGGTGGAGGGCTTCAAATCCCGGATCTGAGAAACAATCTAAACCCTCCAACCCTACATTTGCTTCCACATTTAAACGCTGATCATCTGGGCGGCAATATTTTTACCGACAGTTTCTGCCTGACCGAAGTCCCCACGTTCTATGCCAACAGAACCATCAATTTGATGATGGTGGTTGGATTGAGAAAGAAGAAGAAAAAAGGTCGCTCCACATTTTGGCCCAAATTGGGAGCCTCTTGTCTGAGGGGATACTAAGGCTATTTCCAGTGCCTGAGTACTGTGGTCGACCAGGGCTAGGAACGACCGAATTAGGTCAAGTCGCAGCGATTTTTCCCGTTGAAAATCTGAACCCCAATTTTGGCCATGTGCGAAACGGTCACTTCCTTTGCTTGTTTTTATTGGTGGTTACTCTTGAAGCAGACACCTACCCGGTCATTCGGGAACAATCTTTTTTTACGCGAAGATGGTCGATTGCGAGAGACAAGCGATCCAATATTTGGGTCCAATTCATTCGTTTATCATTTCTGAACGGTGATTACTTGCTTTTTTGAAACAAATGCTTAGTTACATTTAATTATTTGTCTAGACGTACACCAAATTTGATGCATCTAGAATAAATCTCAATGCTGCTCAAGGTCTCCACAAGTCGGGAGGTGTTACGTCGAAGCCTGTCCGACATGTTGTTTTCTGCCATTTTCATGTTGATGTTGCGATCTTGCGAGTCGCACTAAAAGCTTAGGCCTAATCTGTCAAATGCTTGAGGTTGATGTTGCCCCATTAAATAAGCTTTATTTTGGTACCAATGTTTTGTTTATTGGTAAAAAAAAAAATAAGTTATGGCTGTTTGAAGTTCAGATTCATCCAAACCTTGATACGGTAACCGTGATCAACTTTTTCTTATATATAGCTCATGTAAAAAAGGCTATCATTTTAAAACGTCGTAACTTTCTCAATTTTTGACCGATTATGATAATTTGGGTATCATGGCTTTTCAAGCTCTTTCCTATGACATAACTTTCATTAAGATTTGACCAAAAAATAAAAATTCTAAGGTTCCTACCAGGGCTGTTTGCCTTGTGTTTGGGAGGAGTGGCAACAGCAGCAGACTACTCACTACTGAGACTATTCAGGACTACCTATTCGTATTCCGTGTCAAAACGACTAGATTTCTTCTTCTTCTCTGTGGGCATTCTGGCACCCTAAAGGCTAAACAGGCTAAAGCCGTAAAGGCTAAACTAAATGGCTCTTCTGGTGTTACCATTTATTTCATTGTTACCACCATAACTTACTTGAGAAGACCAATAGAGCCAACCATGAGCAACGGGGTTCAAAATTGGCTGGCAGTGGGCAGAATGAAGGCCAAATCTGGAGGCACACAGCAGCAGTGTTGTCATTCGCGATAAACTCATTATTTTCACGCCAAGGGAGGGAACTCTGTATTTTCACAAAAATAAAATGCTGGATCGGCCCGGGGAATCGGGCTTGTTGGCACCAGCTCACCAGCTGGTCTTTTTCGTGGGTCAGACTTGCTTTCATAGCATAGCATAACAACATAATAACTACTGTTTACCATAGCATTGCATAACAACATAATAACTACTGTTTACCATAGCATAGCATAACAACATAATAACTACTTCGCATCAAGTCAGTGGACGGAGGGCTTGTGGACGGATGGGCTCGTTGCCGTACTTGGCACCAAGTCAGTGGATGAACGGCTTGTTGCCGTACTTGGCACCAAGTCAGTGGACGGAGGGCTTGTTGCCATACTTTGCACCAAGTCAGTGGATGGACGGCTTGCTGTCGTACTTGGCACCAAGTCATGCAGTGGACGGAGGGCTTGTTGCCGTACTTGGCACCAAGTCATGCAGTGGACGGAGGGCTTGTTGCCATACTTGGCACCAAGTCAGTGGATGGACGGCTTGTCATACTTGGCACCAAGTCATGCAGTGGACGGAGGGCTTGTTGCCGTACTTGGCACCAAGTCATGCAGTGGACGGAGGGCTTGTTGCCGTACTTTGCACCAAGTCATGCAGTGGACGGAGGGCTTGTTGCCGTACTTTGCACCAAGTCAGTGGATGGACGGCTTGTCATACTTGGCACCAAGTCATGCAGTGGACGGAGGGCTTGTTGTCGTACTTTGCACCAAGTCAGTGGATGGACGGCTTGTCATACTTGGCACCAAGTCAGTGGACGGACGGCTTGTTGTCGTACTTGGCACCAAGTCAGTGGACGGAGGGCTTGTTGTCGTACTTGGCACCAAGTCAGTGGACGGAGGGCTTGTTGCCGTACTTGGCACCAAGTCAGTGGACGGACGGCTTGTTGCCGTACTTGGCACCAAGTCAGTGGACGGACGGCTTGTTGTCGTACTTGGCACCAAGTCAGTGGACGGAGGGCTTGTTGTCGTACTTGGCACCAAGTCAGTGGACGGAGGGCTTGTTGTCGTACTCCTTTTTTCCATCTTGCACTGCGGGATGCATTATTTGCAAGCTAGCTAGGGTCTGGCTTCTGTGTTACATTCATCAAAAGATGATCTCTCTCTCTCTCTCTCTCTCTCTCTCTCTCTCTCTCTCTCTCTCTCTCTCTCTCTCTCTCTCTCTCTCTCTCTCCGGTTTGGGGATTAAATAATAATATTGAAATTGAAAAAGTTCATACATATGCAATCAAACGATTTCTTTCAGTACCTCTACACTCCTCAAATAAAATGCTTTATGGTGAGTCCGGTCGCTACCCTTTATACATTAGAACATGGGTAAAGTGCATTAAATACTGGCTGAGATTGCTTCAGCTCCCGCCTCAAAGACTGTGCAGGCAAGCTTATGATATGATGTTAAATCAACTTGAATTTGGTAATCAAAACTGGGCATATTCAGTGAAAACATTATTGATTTATCATGGTTTCGGAGTTGTTTGGATGTGTCAGGCAGTTGGTTATGAACAACATTTTCTAAATGAATTCAAAGATAGAATAATTGCATCATACAAGCAAGATTGGCATGCATCCTTGGAAGAGTCTGAACAATATCGTTGTTTTTTTTCGTTTAAGAACATTTTTGAAACAGAAAAAAAATATAAAACTTATTGATAACAAATGGTACAGGTTCAGTCTTGCTAGATTTAGATTAAGAGTTATAGAGTTAAACGCATCTAAAAGATGGTACTCCGCTGATACATCCACTGCCCTAAAGAGCACTTTTTGTTTAAATGTAAGGCCTCCCACGATACTATTCGTGATAAATGTTTAGTTTTTGTGAGATGTAGGCATATTACAGGACCAAGGGATATAACCAGACTGCTGTCCACTGACAATGAAAAATAAATTATTTCACTTGCAAGATTTATTGCTCTTGCCTGGAAACTCAGAAATACAAAAGCATCTGTTGACAGATAGGCTTTTGCCGCTTCAGTTATTAACACTTGAATGGTCGCCATATGATTGCTATGTCGAGTATGTCATTGAATACGCGGAGTGAGTGTTGTGTGTGTGTGTGTGTGTGTGTGTGTGTGTGTGCGTGTGCGTGCGTGTGGTGCGTGTGCGTGTGTTTGTGCGTGTGCGTGCGCGCGTGCGTACGTGTGTGTGCGTACGCGTGCGTGTATGTGTGTGTGTGCGATCGGGCGTATGTGCACGCAGAGGTGAGCCTGCATGAGTGGTTGCATTTATGTGTGTGAAGTGTGGAAGTTTCAATATACGCGGTTGTTTTGTTTGCGTAAATAGCTGCTTTGACTTGTTTATTATAATTGAATGACTGGCGGGTGCAGTCAATATGATGATCCTTTTGGTTTGTTATTTTCTTATAATTATACTTTTTCCCGCTTGCTTTGATTATTAGTTAATTTCAAATCACGTTGTCCCCTTGTATTGTCAATGAGCAATTAAAACAGTCAAGTCTCTCTCTCTCTCTCTCTCCGATCTCTCTCTCTCTCTCTCTCTCTCTCTCTCTCTCTCTCTCTCTCTCTCTCTCTCTCTCTCTCTCTCTCTCTCTCTCTCTCTCTCTCTCTCTCTCTCTCTCTCTCTCTCTCTCTCTCTCTCTCTCTCTTTGCTCTCTCTCTCTCTCTCTCTCTCTCTCTCTCTCTCTCTCTCTCTCTCTCTCTCTCTCTCTCTCTCTCTCTCTCTCTCTCTCTCTCTCTCTCTCTCTCTCTCTCTCTCTCTCTCTCTCTCTCTCTCTCTTCTCTCTCTCTCTCTCTCTCTCTCTCTCTCTCTCTCTCTCTCTTGGAAGACGAGGATTGTGAGTGGTTGAAAGACGCGTTTTGAATTCTCCTGCTTTCAAGGTGTTTTCTGAAGGAAATAGTGCATCGATCGAGAAACGTTATTGTGTGGTGAAAACCAAGGTACTGTACGTAATTAACTACAGAATAATTAATATGAAATATAGAAGGAACTGCAATTGAAAAAAAAAATCACTCAAAGTACACGGTGTTTATTTCGATTCTGCACGTGCAATTTGGGAACTGTAACGTGGCTGGCGTGTTGTTTGCACTTTCAGATGATGAAGAAATTATCTCCCTTCCACCGTGGATCCCTGATCTTCCACCCCCTCCCTCGCCAAGTCTGTCCTGCGTGTTTTTCACAATGATGACAAAGCAATAACAGTGTCCTTGTATTGCACAAGAAAAGGCACTGGCACACTATTGTGTCAGGGGGTCGATTGTCGACAATGGGATGACAAAGAATGTGAAGTGGTGAAAGACATTGTGCATAGGACTCGTGACGGAGGTGATGTGCAAACAATACAGACGGACCTCATTTCACTCCCTGTTTGTTTTCTGGAACAAGAAGGAGAAGCGATATTGTTGCGTTCTCCAACTGATTAACTAACCACAGAAAACGGTGCACACATCAGTCACACCCCTTCCCCCATGATAAGCCATGTTCCTGATAAAAGTGATGTACAAAGTGATGTGTCTGGACTAGCCAATTGTTTTGATAGTCTTGTCTATTGTGTCGCCTGTGGCAGATAGTGTTGAGTGCACTGAACCAAAACATGTTCACATGGCAACAGATCACACATATGTGAAACACTCAACTCAAAATGCTGAATCAAATCAAACCATGCACACACCAAAGATACACAAACACTCAAAGCGTTACCGCAGACGCACTCTTTGCCCATCAGTGCACAGCAACAAGACATTGATTGAAAGACTGGGTAATGTTGAGGACACAATCAATGCATTGCTTAATGATCAGGTCACGTATAAATCCAACGTGCTTTCCAAGATAGAGGACACAAAAGTTGCTATTAAAAATTATTTGAAATGCCACATTGACCATAGGACTGATAGAACCTCTGTTCTCCTGCATCGATGACCTTAAGCACATGATAGATAGCCTTGACGCCAAAGTACATAGTTTGCTCAAAGAAAACAATTCACATAAAACTTTCTTAGGATCAATGCAATCAGAATTGAAGCAAACAAGAAAAAAGTCTTGTTCTACTACATGTGCCTCAACACAGTACGAATGTCCCACTCCCTGTGTTAGGCAAGGTGATGCCCCCACCTCTGTGTCTCCTCGGGGCAGTTCACCCACCCCTCTTGCAGTTCAGTGCCTAGTGTCAGGGGCTGTCCAGTCTGCTTCTGTCCCTCAGGGCAGTCCACCCACCCCTCCATTAACTCAATCCCCAGTTTCAGGGGTTGCCCAGTCTGGTTCTATCCCTCAGGGCAGTCCACCCACCCATCCTGTAGCTCAATCCCCAGTTTCAGGGGTTGCCCAGTCTGGTTCTGTCCCTCAGGGCAGTCCACCCACCCCTCCTGTAGCTCAATCCCCAGTTTCAGGGGTTGCCCAGTCTGGTTCTGTCCCTCAGGGCAGTCCACCCACCCCTCCATTAACTCAATCCCCAGTTTCAGGGGTTGCCCAGTCTGGTTCTATCCCTCAGGGCAGTCCACCCACCCCTCCTGTAGCTCAATCCCCAGTTTCAGGGGTTGCCCAGTCTGGTTCTGTCCCTCAGGGCAGTCCACCCACCCCTCCTGTAGCTCAATCCCCAGTTTCAGGGGTTGCCCAGTCTGGTTCTATCCCTCAGGGCAGTCCACCCACCCATCCTGTAGCTCAATCCCCAGTTTCAGGGGTTGCCCAATCTGGTTCTATCCCTCAGGGCAGTCCACCCACCCCTCCTGTAGCTCAATCCCCAGTTTCAGGGGTTGCCCAGTCTGGTTCTATCCCTCAGGGCAGTCCACCCACCCATCCTGTAGCTCAATCCCCAGTTTCAGGGGTTGCCCAGTCTGGTTCTATCCCTCAGGGCAGTCCACCCACCCCTCCTGTAGCTCAATCCCCAGTTTCAGGGGTTGCCCAGTCTGGTTCTATCCCTCAGGGCAGTCCACCCACCCATCCTGTAGCTCAATCCCCTGTTTCAGGGGTTGCCCAGTCTGGTTCTATCCCTCAGGGCAGTCCACCCACCCCTCCTGTAGCTCAATCCCCAGTTTCAGGGGTTGCCCAGTCTGGTTCTATCCCTCAGGGCAGTCCACCCACCCATCCTGTAGCTCAATCCCCAGTTTCAGGGGTTGCCCAGTCTGGTTCTATCCCTCAGGGCAGTCCACCCACCCCTCCTGTAGCTCAGTGCCTAGTGTCAGGGGAAGCCCAGTGTGGTTTTGTCCCTCAGGGCAGTCCAACCACCCCTCCTGTAGCTCAGGGCCTAGTGTCAGGGGAAGCCCAGTCTGGTTCTCCCCAAACCCCACGTGATGAAAAAGGAGAGTGTAGTGGTGGAGACACCGACCATAGTCTGGCACCAGGGAAAAGTAGTATTGAAATATTTTCTCTGTCTGTCAAAAACCGTTTTGACGTTCTTTCCAATACAAGCCAAGATCACGTGTCTCTGGTAAAGGAACAACAGAACTCACCCTCATCTAAAGGTAATGCCTCTCATCCAGAGACACCCCCCAAAGATCATGTGTCTCTGGTAAAAGAACAACAGAACTCACCCTCATCTAAATGTAATGCCCCTCATCCAGAGACACCCCCCAAAGATCATGTGTCTCTGGTAAAAGAACAACAGAACTCACCCTCATCTAAAGGTAATGCCCCTCATCCAGAGACACACCCCAAAGATCATGTGTCTCTGGTAAAAGAACAACATAACTCACCCTCATCTAAATGTAATGCCCCTCATCCAGAGACACCCCCCAAAGATCATGTGTCTCTGGTAAAAGAACAACAGAACTCACCCTCATCTAAAGGTAATGCCCCTCATCCAGAGACACCCCCCAAAGATCATGTGTCTCTGGTAAAAGAACAACAGAACTCACCCTCATCTAAATGTAATGCCCCTCATCCAGAGACACCCCAAAGATCATGTGTCTCTGGTAAAAGAACAACAGAACTCACCCTCATCTAAATGTAATGCCCCTCATCCAGAGACACCCCAAAGATCATGTGTCTCTGGTAAAAGAACAACAGAACTCACCCTCATCTAAAGGTAATGCCCCTCATCCAGAGACACCCCCCAAAGATCATGTGTCTCTGGTAAAAGAACAACAGAACTCACCCTCATCTAAAGGTAATGCCCCTCATCCAGAGACACCCCCCAAAGATCATGTGTCTCTGGTAAAAGAACAACAGAACTCACCCTCATCTAAATGTAATGCCCCTCATCCAGAGACACCCCAAAGATCATGTGTCTCTGGTAAAAGAACAACAGAACTCACCCTCATCTAAATGTAATGCCCCTCATCCAGAGACACCCCAAAGATCATGTGTCTCTGGTAAAAGAACAACAGAACTCACCCTCATCTAAATGTAATGCCCCTCATCCAGAGACACCCCAAAGATCATGTGTCTCTGGTAAAAGAACAACAGAACTCACCCTCATCTAAATGTAATCATGTGTCTCTGGTAAAAGAACAACAGAACTCACCCTCATCTAAATGTAATGCCCCTCATCCAGAGACACCCCCTAAAGATCATGTGTCCCTCATCCAGAGACACCCCCCAAAGATCATGTGTCTCTGGTAAAAGAACAACAGAACTCACCCTCATCTAAATGTAATGCCCCTCATCCAGAGACACCCCCATGTGTCTCTGGTAAAGATCATGTGTCTCTGGTAAAAGAACAACAGAACTCACCCTCATCTAAATGTAATGCCCCTCATCCAGAGACACCCCCCAAAGATCATGTGTCTCTGGTAAAAGAACAACAGAACTCACCCTCATCTAAAGGTAATGCCCCTCATCCAGAGACACCCCCCAAAGATCATGTGTCTCTGGTAAAAGAACAACAGAACTCACCCTCATCTAAAGGTAATGCCCCTCATCCAGAGACACACCCCAAAGATCATGTGTCTCTGGTAAAAGAACAACAGAACTCACCCTCATCTAAAGGTAATGCCCCTCATCCAGAGACACCCCCAAAGATCATGTGTCTCTGGTAAAAGAACAACAGAACTCACCCTCATCTAAAGGTAATGCCCCTCATCCAGAGACACCCCCCAAAGATCATGTGTCTCTGGTAAAAGAACAACAGAACTCACCCTCATCTAAAGGTAATGCCCCTCATCCAGAGACACCCCCCAAAGATCATGTGTCTCTGGTAAAAGAACAACAGAACTCACCCTCATCTAAAGGTAATGCCCCTCATCCAGAGACACCCCCCAAAGATCATGTGTCTCTGGTAAAAGAACAACAGAACTCACCCTCATCTAAATGTAATGCCCCTCATCCAGAGACACCCCAAAGATCATGTGTCTCTGGTAAAAGAACAACAGAACTCACCCTCATCTAAAGGTAATGCCCCTCATCCAGAGACACACCCCAAAGATCATGTGTCTCTGGTAAAAGAACAACAGAACTCACCCTCATCTAAAGAATGCCCCTCATCCAGAGACTCATCTCTGGTAAAGGTCACCCTCATCTAAATGTAATGCCCCTCATCCAGAGACACCCCCCAAAGATCATGTGTCTCTGGTAAAAGAACAACAGAACTCACCCTCATCTAAAGGTAATGCCCCTCATCCAGAGACACCCCCCAAAGATCATGTGTCTCTGGTAAAAGAACAACAGAACTCACCCTCATCTAAATGTAATGCCCCTCATCCAGAGACACCCCCCAAAGATCATGTGTCTCTGGTAAAAGAACAACAGAACTCACCCTCATCTAAAGGTAATGCCCCTCATCCAGAGACACCCCCCAAAGATCATGTGTCTCTGGTAAAAGAACAACAGAACTCACCCTCATCTAAAAGGTAATGCCCCTCATCCAGAGACACCCCAAAGATCATGTGTCTCTGGTAAAGATCATGTGTCTCTGGTAAAAGAACAACAGAACTCACCCTCATCTAAAGGTAATGCCCCTCATCCAGAGACACACCCCAAAGATCATGTGTCTCTGGTAAAAGAACAACAGAACTCACCCTCATCTAAATGTAATGCCCCTCATCCAGAGACACCCCAAAAGATCATGTGTCTCTGGTAAAAGAACAACAGAACTCACCCTCATCTAAAGGTAATGCCCCTCATCCAGAGACACACCCCAAAGATCATGTGTCTCTGGTAAAAGAACAACAGAACTCACCCTCATCTAAAGGTAATGCCCCTCATCCAGAGACACCCCCCAAAGATCATGTGTCTCTGGTAAAAGAACAACAGAACTCACCCTCATCTAAAGGTAATGCCCCTCATCCAGAGACACACCCCAAAGATCATGTGTCTCTGGTAAAAGAACAACAGAACTCACCCTCATCTAAAGGTAATGCCCCTCATCCAGAGACACCCCCCAAAGATCATGTGTCTCTGGTAAAAGAACAACAGAACTCACCCTCATCTAAAGGTAATGCCCCTCATCCAGAGACACCCTCATCCCCCAAAGATCATGTGTCTCTGGTAAAAGAACAACAGAACTCACCCTCATCTAAAGGTAATGCCCCTCATCCAGAGACACCCCCATGTGTCTCTGGTAAAGATCATGTGTCTCTGGTAAAAGAACAACAGAACTCACCCTCATCTAAAGGTAATGCCCCTCATCCAGAGACACACCCCAAAGATCATGTGTCTCTGGTAAAAGAACAACAGAACTCACCCTCATCTAAATGTAATGCCCCTCATCCAGAGACACCCCAAAAGATCATGTGTCTCTGGTAAAAGAACAACAGAACTCACCCTCATCTAAAGGTAATGCCCCTCATCCAGAGACACCCCCCAAAGATCACCCTGTGTCATCTGGTAAAAGAACAACAGAACTCACCCTCATCTAAAGGTAATGCCCCTCATCCAGAGACACCCCCCAAAGATCATGTGTCTCTGGTAAAAGAACAACAGAACTCACCCTCATCTAAAGGTAATGCCCCTCATCCAGAGACACCCCCCAAAGATCATGTGTCTCTGGTAAAAGAACAACAGAACTCACCCTCATCTAAAGGTAATGCCCCTCATCCAGAGACACCCCCCAAAGATCATGTGTCTCTGGTAAAAGAACAACAGAACTCACCCTCATCTAAAGGTAATGCCCCTCATCCAGAGACACCCCCCAAAGATCATGTGTCTCTGGTAAAAGAACAACAGAACTCACCCTCATCTAAAGGTAATGCCCCTCATCCAGAGACACCCCCCAAAGATCATGTGTCTCTGGTAAAAGAACAACAGAACTCACCCTCATCTAAAGGTAATGCCCCTCATCCAGAGACACACCCCAAAGATCATGTGTCTCTGGTAAAAGAACAACAGAACTCACCCTCATCTAAAGGTAATGCCCCTCATCCAGAGACACCCCCCAAAGATCATGTGTCTCTGGTAAAAGAACAACAGAACTCACCCTCATCTAAAGGTAATGCCCCTCATCCAGAGACACCCCCCAAAGATCATGTGTCTCTGGTAAAAGAACAACAGAACTCACCCTCATCTAAAGGTAATGCCCCTCATCCAGAGACACACCCAAAGATCATGTGTCTCTGGTAAAAGAACAACAGAACTCACCCTCATCTAAAGGTAATGCCCCTCATCCAGAGACACACCCCAAAGATCATGTGTCTCTGGTAAAAGAACAACAGAACTCACCCTCATCTAAATGTAATGCCCCTCATCCAGAGACACCCCCCAAAGATCATGTGTCTCTGGTAAAAGAACAACAGAACTCACCCTCATCTAAAGGTAATGCCCCTCATCCAGAGACACACCCCAAAGATCATGTGTCTCTGGTAAAAGAACAACAGAACTCACCCTCATCTAAAGGTAATGCCCCTCATCCAGAGACACACCCCAAAGATCATGTGTCTCTGGTAAAAGAACAACAGAACTCACCCTCATCTAAAGGTAATGCCCCTCATCCAGAGACACCCCCCAAAGATCATGTGTCTCTGGTAAAAGAACAACAGAACTCACCCTCATCTAAAGGTAATGCCCCTCATCCAGAGACACCCCCCAAAGATCATGTGTCTCTGGTAAAAGAACAACAGAACTCACCCTCATCTAAAGGTAATGCCCCTCATCCAGAGACACCCCCCAAAGATCATGTGTCTCTGGTAAAAGAACAACATAACTCACCCTCATCTAAAGGTAATGCCCCTCATCCAGAGACACCCCCCAAAGATCATGTGTCTCTGGTAAAAGAACAACAGAACTCACCCTCATCTAAAGGTAATGCCCCTCATCCAGAGACACACCCCAAAGATCATGTGTCTCTGGTAAAAGAACAACAGAACTCACCCTCATCTAAAGGTAAT
The DNA here is from genome assembly GCA_017654935.2 of Phymorhynchus buccinoides. NCBI lineage: Eukaryota > Metazoa > Mollusca > Gastropoda > Neogastropoda > Raphitomidae > Phymorhynchus > Phymorhynchus buccinoides. The sequence goes on along the minus strand of CM065700.1, from coordinate 51,314,668 downwards.
GCCCCTCATCCAGAGACACCCCAAAGATCATGTGTCTCTGGTAAAAGAACAACAGAACTCACCCTCATCTAAAGGTAATGCCCCTCATCCAGAGACACCCCAAAGATCATGTGTCTCTGGTAAAAGAACAACAGAACTCACCCTCATCTAAATGTAATGCCCCTCATCCAGAGACACCCCCCAAAGATCATGTGTCTCTGGTAAAAGAACAACAGAACTCACCCTCATCTAAAGGTAATGCCCCTCATCCAGAGACACCCCCCAAAGATCATGTGTCTCTGGTAAAAGAACAACAGAACTCACCCTCATCTAAAGGTAATGCCCCTCATCCAGAGACACCCCCATGTGTCAAAGATCATGTGTCTCTGGTAAAAGAACAACAGAACTCACCCTCATCTAAATGGTAATGCCCCTCATCCAGAGACACACCCCAAAGATCATGTGTCTCTGGTAAAAGAACAACAGAACTCACCCTCATCTAAATGTAATGCCCCTCATCCAGAGACACCCCCTCTGGTAAAGATCATGTGTCTCTGGTAAAAGAACAACAGAACTCACCCTCATCTAAAGGTAATGCCCCTCATCCAGAGACACACCCCAAAGATCATGTGTCTCTGGTAAAAGAACAACAGAACTCACCCTCATCTAAAGGTAATGCCCCTCATCCAGAGACACCCCCCAAAGATCATGTGTCTCTGGTAAAAGAACAACAGAACTCACCCTCATCTAAAGGTAATGCCCCTCATCCAGAGACACACCCCAAAGATCATGTGTCTCTGGTAAAAGAACAACAGAACTCACCCTCATCTAAAGGTAATGCCCCTCATCCAGAGACACCCCAAAGATCATGTGTCTCTGGTAAAAGAACAACAGAACTCACCCTCATCTAAAGGTAATGCCCCTCATCCAGAGACACCCCCCAAAGATCATGTGTCTCTGGTAAAAGAACAACAGAACTCACCCTCATCTAAAGGTAATGCCCCTCATCCAGAGACACCCCCCAAAGATCATGTGTCTCTGGTAAAAGAACAACAGAACTCACCCTCATCTAAAGGTAATGCCCCTCATCCAGAGACACCCCAAAGATCATGTGTCTCTGGTAAAAGAACAACAGAACTCACCCTCATCTAAAGGTAATGCCCCTCATCCAGAGACACCCCAAAGATCATGTGTCTCTGGTAAAAGAACAACAGAACTCACCCTCATCTAAAGGTAATGCCCCTCATCCAGAGACACCCCACAAAGATCATGTTGTCTCTGGTAAAGGAACAACAGAACTCACCCTCATCTAAAGGTAATGCCCCTCATCCAGAGACACCCCCCAAAGATCATGTGTCTCTGGTAAAAGAACAACAGAACTCACCCTCATCTAAAGGTAATGCCCCTCATCCAGAGACACCCCCCAAAGATCATGTGTCTCTGGTAAAAGAACAACAGAACTCACCCTCATCTAAATGTAATGCCCCTCATCCAGAGACACCCCCCAAAGATCATGTGTCTCTGGTAAAAGAACAACAGAACTCACCCTCATCTAAAGGTAATGCCCCTCATCCAGAGACACCCCAAAGATCATGTGTCTCTGGTAAAAGAACAACAGAACTCACCCTCATCTAAATGTAATGCCCCTCATCCAGAGACACCCCAAAGATCATGTGTCTCTGGTAAAAGAACAACAGAACTCACCCTCATCTAAAGGTAATGCCCCTCATCCAGAGACACCCCAAAGATCATGTGTCTCTGGTAAAAGAACAACAGAACTCACCCTCATCTAAAGGTAATGCCCCTCATCCAGAGACACACCCCAAACTTTCTGATACAAACATAAAAGAAGCAACAGAAATGTCTAAGAAACTTTCTGCAGGTGACACGTTAAAACAGTTGAGAATCCCAAGAAGTGCATCCTCTGTATTGATAGGGGACTCTGTCATTAGATTCATTAATCCTAGAAGACTGGGGTCCCCTAAGGATTCCATGCTTAAAATCTGTATTCCAGGGCTGACTGTGGCGGATGTGCTGGACTGGCTACAACAGTTAGATGAACAATCTCATGTGAACACTGTCATCATACATGTGGGTGTCAATGATTGTCTGGCTGGACACATCACAACCCAAACCTGGACAGAACTGATACATCTCTGTAAAAGTCGCTTCCCATCTGCTTACATTGCCATCAGCTCTATCATTCCTGCTCGTGGCCGTCACCAGTTAAATAATGCCATAAGAACCTATACGACTGTTGTGCAAATCTGCAGGTCGGTATGATTGATAACTCCCACTCCATTATAGGCCTAACTGATAATGGATACCCACGGAAGGCTCTGTGCAAAGACTTCACCCATCCCAGTACAAGAGGGACAGCCTGCCTAGCCCTTAATTTCAAAAAAGTTCTCCCCCAAACTTATGTCCCTAAATCAAATGATAATTCAGGTGGAATGCTTTTGCCGCTGTCTCTGTGTTTCCATGCGGTGGTGGCCTGTTTCTGGTCTATGTTAGTACTGAGCTGAAGGCCTACCTTCATGGAAAGTCCGTCATTGTGGAGTTGGGGTCTATGTTAGTACTGAGCTGAAGGCCTACCTTCATGGAAAGTCCGTCATTGTGGAGTTGGGGTCTATGTTAGTACTGAGCTGTAGGCCTACCTTCACGGAAAGTCCGTCATTGTGGAGTTGGGGTCTATGTTAGTACTGAGCTGAAGGCGGCCTACCTTCATGGAAAGTCCGTCATTGTGGAGTTGGGGTCTATGTTTGTACTGAGCTGTAGGCCTACCTTCATGGAAAGTCCGTCATTGTGGAGTTGGGGTTTATGTTAGTACTGAGCTGAAGGCCTACCTTCACGGAAAGTCCGTCATTGTGGAGTTGGGGTCTATGTTAGTACTGAGCTATAGGCCTACCTTCATGGAATTAAAACTCAATGAAGACAAGACTGAGGCAATGATTGTTTCCACTCAGATAACTTCCACCTCTGTTCAGTTTCCTGACTCTCTTGTCATTGGCGATGCTACCGTCCCTTTCTGTCAATCAGCTAAAAACCTTGGTGTAACCCTCGATTGTCAACTAACTATGATCACTCATGTCATGACTCTGATTCGTAATGTGAACTTTGAACTCCGTCGTATTAGTGCCATTCGTCACTATCTCACAGTTGAAGCCACCAAGACTCTAGTATCAGCTTTTGTACTGTCTCGCAACGATTATTGCAATTCCCTACTTGTAGGCTGTCCTCAAACCCTTCTCAACAAACCTCAGAAAGTTCAGAACAATGCAGCTCGGTTAATCTTTAAACTCCCTCGTACAGACCACATCAAACCCCACCTCAAGACCTTACACTGGCTTCCAGTCGAGGCAAGAATAAAGTATAAAATTGCTTGCCTCTGTTTCAATGCTGTCCATTCATCTAGTCCTGCCTACCTCTCTGATCTCGTTCACCTGTACTCACCCTCCAGGTCTCTCCGTTCCTCTTCTGACAAACTTATCCTTTCTATTCCTCGTACTAACACTAAGACAAATGGTGAACGCTCATTTTCTTTCAGCGCCCCTTCTGTCTGGAACACCCTACCATATGAACTTCGTTCTGCTAAATCTTTCCAGTCTTTCAAAACCGCTCTTAAAACTCACCTCTTCCGGCAATACCTCTGATTTCTTCCTTGTCCTGTTTCCTGCCTTAAAATGATGTCCCCCACATTGTGGGTGGGTAGGTGTGTGCGCGTATGTGGGTGTGCGCGTGTGCGTGTGCGTGTGTGCGTGTTGTGGCTGTGTGCATGTTTGTGATAGTTGATATTGTAGTAGCTTATTTATGATTTATGTATTTATTTAAACAATTGTGAAGCGCCGTGAGCTCAAGAGAGAAAGGGCGCTCTATAAATGTTATTTATCATTATTATTATTATTATGGAAAGTCCGTCATTGTGGAATTGGGGTCTATGTTAGTACTGAGCTGTAGGCCTACCTTCACGGAAAGTCCGTCATTGTGGAGTTGGGGTCTATGTTAGTACTGAGCTGTAGGCCTACCTTCACGGAAAGTCCGTCATTGCGGAGTTGTGCCCTCACTGACCCTGGTAAGGCAGCGTGGACACAGAAGACGTTACGAGTTCAGCCTAGAGAGGCGCAACACGATGCTGGCCTACCGTGGAAACCCGTACAGTTGGCTTTCATTAAAATGGAATGAAATGGTTTAAAAGCACATTATCAGCGCTATCTTCTTGATGACCTATTTTGTTTTGTATTATATGTATTGTTTGGAAATTATTACAGATTTATTTAAACCACCTGCACCGTTGGTGTCACAGTTCTTTGCGGTGGTAAGCTTACACACTACGAAGCAATAGCCATGATGTCAAACAACAGTCATGACGTCAAACAACAGCCATGACGTCAAGCAACAGCCATGACGTCAAACAACAACCATGACGTCAAACAACAACCATGATGTCAAACAACAACCATGACGTCAAACAACAACCATGACGTCAAACAACAGCCATAACGTCAAACAACAGCCATAACGTCAAACAACAACCATGACGTCAAACAACAGCCATGACGTCAAACAACAACCATGACGTCAAACAACAACCATGACGTCAAACAACAACCATGATGTCAAACAACAACCATGATGTCAAACAACAGCCATAACGTCAAACAACAACAACAACAACAACAACAACAACACAACAACAACAACAACAACAACAACAACAACAACCATGATGTCAAACAACAACTATGATGTCAAACAACAACCATGACGTCAAACAACAACCATGATGTCAAACAACAACCATGATGTCAAACAACAACCATGACGTCAAACAACAACCATGATGTCAAACAACAACCATGATGTCAAACAACAACCATGACGTCAAACAAGAACCATGATGTCAAACAACAACCATGATGTCAAACAACAACCATGACGTCAAACAACAACCATGATGTCAAACAACAACCATGACGTCAAACAACAACCATGATGTCAAACAACAGCCATAACGTCAAACAACAGCAACAACAACAACAACAACAACAACAACCATGATGTCAAACAACAACTATGATGTCAAACAAAAACAACAACGATGTCAAACAACAACCGTGATGTCAAACAACAACCATAACGTCAAACAACAACAACAACAACAACGACCATGATGTCAAAGAACAACCATGACGTCAAACAACAACCATAACGTCAAACAACAACAACAACAACGACCATGATGTCAAACAACAAAACATGATGTCAAACAACAACAACAACCATGATGTCAAACAACAACCATAACGTCAAACAACAACAACAACAACAACGACGACCATGATGTCAAACAACAACCATGATGTCAAACAACAACCATGACGTCAAACAACAGCAACCACGATGTCAAACAACAACAAGAACAACCATGATGTCAAACAACAACAACAACCATGATGTCAGACAACAACATGATGTCAAAAAACAACAACAACAAGAACCATGATGCCAAACAACAACCATGATATCAAACAACAACCATGATGTGTCGTTCAAAAAACAACAACACACGTGTACAGTCTCAACTCATCATAGTCTCAACTCATGACAATGAAAAGAAGCACTAAGTAAACTACAAACACGCATGGGCCTAACTGACTGGCATGGATTAGTATACCCCGTGTGTAGTACAACATTGTAATGCAGACAGGAATAACTTATGTTTAATGCATCACTTTTAAATCGAAGGTATTCGTGCCACTAAACATTGACATGGAGGAAGATACAATCAGTACAAACGTCTGCATCGAGAACATGCGTGGGCGCACATTAACATGCACAAACCAGCGCAAATGCAGATTTTCTACAGGTAATCATAACACGGTTGCATACACACATACACAGAGAGAGAGAGAGAGAGAGAGAGAGAGAGAGAGAGAGAGAGAGAGAGAGAGAGAGAGAGAGAGAGAGAGAGAGAGAGACGGACACTTGGCTTTTTATTATATGATTATCAATATCATGATGATAGTAGATCTACTAAATTGCAGTGTTGATTATAAATTAGAAGGGAAAAAATCGATTATCCACACACACACACACACACACACATACGCACTCACACACACAGTGACACGCACACACGAACGCTTGCTAAAATGCTAAATAGTGTGATTATTTGCAACAATTCGTCTGCTAGGCTACTTCGCGCTTAGTGCTTGATAGGCCTAGTCTCAGTGATAGGCCTACTATTAAAATTATTAAATGGGCGTGATCATTCGATAAATATTGGCTGTTTCCCTCAGGAGGCAAATCGAGGATTCAAACAGCAATATCATTTATCTTTAACACAAAAATTGGCCATGAGCAACCAAAACCCAGCAATGTTTACAAGTTGTGTGAACATGATCAATCACAAATCGAAACTCGACATGCTAGCCGATAGGAGTGACGTCCCTTGCGGAGCCTGCGCGATGCAGAAATGGGGTCCGAAAAACAAAATCGCCTCCCGTACATCCTGACTCTGTCTTATTGAACGAGTGTGGCCAGCCCTCTACCCATTGCCAGTTAACCCTAGATGGTGGCAGCGACATAACGACCTCACGTCACGATGGAAGACGGCCAACAACTGCAGCAAGCAGACGAAACACTCGTTCGTCGCCAGCCTGCCTCCGGCAACCTGCCTCTTCCGAAAACCTTCGATGGCGAGCCCAACAATTGGAAAAAATGGCTCGCTCGTTTCGAGCGATACCACATCGCGTCGGGAATCTCCAACAGGGCTAAGAAAGAACAGGTTAGCATTTTCCTTTATGCAATGGGGGATTGTGCAGATGACATCCTTGCTACGACAAGCATAGACGAAAGCAAGGCCACGTATGAAGAGACGAAGAAAGAGATCAACGAATTCTTTAGCGTCAGGAAGAACGCGATCGTCGAACGGGCCAAGTTCAATAGAAGAGTCCAGAAGTCTGAATTGGCAGACTCTTTCATCCAGGATCTCTTCAGACTTGTGGAAAGCTGCAACTACGGCCAGCTAAAAGAAGACCTCATCTGGGACAGGATTGTCGTGGGAGTGGCCGATGACGACCTGTCAGAGCAGCTTCAGGCGAAGGCCAATCTCACACTGCAAGAAGCAATGCAGTTGAGTAGGCAAGCCGAAGCCAGAAAGGAAAGCCAGCCCCTCATCAGGCAGAGTCCCAGCACCACGTCCACAAATGTAAACTTCGTTAAGCAGAGTCACCGCTCGAGGCAACAGACAGCAGGCAACCACCGGGACACCCCAATGCACCAGAACTGTGGCTACTGTGGGCGTGAACCACATTCACGAGAACGCTGCCCAGCCAGATCAGCAACATGCAGACCGTGCACAAAGAGGGGACATTATGCTACAGTCTGCCGCTCCTCCACGCAGAAAAGGACTGATGGCAAGCCAGTAAACGAAGTGGACGACGACGAAGAGGATGCATACTTTCTAGGCTCCATTGAGCAAGACGTGGAGGACAACTGGACTGCAACTCTGGCCGTCGACGGGAACCCAGCGGTGTTCAAATTGGACACAGGGGCTTCAGTCACCATCGTTAACAGCGCCGAACCATGGCTCCAGGAACAGCTACTGTACCCCACGAAGAAGACCCTGCGAGGACCAGGAGGCTCCAGCCTGTCCCCACGAGGAACCTTCACTGCAGACCTGACCTATCATGGTAGGTCTACGCGTGAAACCATCTATGTCCTGGACAATCAGCCTTGCTCTCTTCTTGGCAAGCACGCCTGTGTCAAGCTGGGCATCGTCAAACGTGTTGACGCTGTGACCAGCACACCCAGCTTCGTGGAAGAATTCCCAGGACTCTTTTGTGGCCTAGGGAAAATAAACACCTCGTACAAGATATCCACAAAAACAGACGCACACCCCTCGTGCATCTACACCCCAAGAAAAGTGGCACACCCTCTCATCCCCAAGGTGAAGGCGGAACTGGAGAACATGGTGAAGCAGGAGCTGGTGCTCAGGGATCGTGGTAGTGCCCAAACCCAGTGGTGCCGTCCGCATCTGCGTGGACCTCACCCAGCTCAACAAGGCAATGCAGAAGGAAGTCCACCCTATGTCATCTGCGTGGACCTCACCCAGCTCAACAAGGCGGTGCAGAGGGAAGTCCACCCTATGTCATCTGCGTGGACCTCACCCAGCTCAACAAGGCGGTGCAGAGGGAAGTCCACCCTATGTCATCTGCGTGGACCTCACCCAGCTCAACAAGGCGGTGCAGAGGGAAGTCCACCCTATGTCATCTGCGTGGACCTCACCCAGCTCAACAAGGCGGTGCAGAGGGAAATCCACCCAATGTCATCTGCGTGGACCTCACCCAGCTCAACAAGGTGGTGCAAAGGGAAGTCCACCCTATGTCATCTGTGGACGAGAGCCTCGCCAAACTGGGTCGGAGCAAGGTCTTCACCAAGCTGGACGCCAAGAGTGGGTTCTGGCAGATCCCACTCTCTCCAGAGTCTAGGCTTCTCACCACCTTCGTCACACTCTTTGGACGCTACTGTTTCAACAGGCTACCCTTTGGCATCAGCTCCGCCAGCGAGATTTTCCGGCGTTGACGGAGCCATCTGCCACATGGACGATATCCTCATTCATGCGCCGGATCAGGCCACTCACGACCAACACGTCCGAGCAGTGCTTCAGCGCCTGTGTGAATTCTCTAAAGCTTCCATCAAGTTCTTGGGTCACATCATCAATGCAGAGGGCATCCAGGCCGACCCCAAGAAAGTGGAGGCCATCAAGAAATTCCCAGCTCCTACGAACGTTACCGAGCTCCAGCGCTTCATGGGCATGGTGAATCAGATGGCGAAGTTCCTCCCAGGCCTAGCTGACATCAATGCCCCTCTACGCCACCTGCTGCGCAAGGACACGGCTTGGGTGTGGGATCAGCCACAGCAGACAGCCTTCGAGGACATAAAAAAACAGCTGATGTCGCCACGAGTACTGGCACACTACCATCCACAGCGTCCACCCATCATCGCGGCAGATGCTTCCTGCGCCGGCATCGGAGCAGTCCTGCTGCAGATACAGGACGATGGATCGAGGAGACCAATCTGCTTCATCTCGCGCTCACTCAGTGACGCCGAAGAAACCTATGCGGTCATTGAAAAGGAGGTCCTAGCAGCGACCTGGGCCTGTGAGCGTCTCAGTGAGTACGTACTGGGGCTCGAGTTCACCGTGAAAATGAACCACAAGCCGCTGGTACCCCTCCTCAGTACCACAGAACTCTACAAGATGCCGCCCCGCATCCAGTGCTTCAGACTGTGCCTCATGAGATACGGCCCAAAGATCCTCCATGTGCCAGGGTAAAACCAGATCACCGCTGATGCTCTGTCAAGAGCACCAGTCGGGAGTCCTGATGATGCTAACGTCAACCTCCTGAAGGACGTCACGGCTCTTGCCGACCAGACCATCAACATCCTGCCAGCTACTTCTCACAAGCTGCAGGAAATACGGGAGGCCCAAAAGGCAGACGACATCACCCACCAGGTCAGGCAGTACTGCGTCCAGGGATGGCCGGCCTACATGCCTGAGAACACTCTCCTCAAGCAGTACTGGATCATCCGCCAGCATCTCACCATCGTGGACGACCTCCTCCTCTTTGATGAACGGCTGGTGATACCAAGAGGCCTGCGGCTGGACGTCCTCAACAGGCTGCACAAGGGTCACCTGGGCATCGCAAAGTGCCGAGCCATGGCACGATCGTCGGTCTGGTGGCCGTACATTTCTTCAGAAGTAGAAGAAATGGTCAACAAGTGCTCCATCTGTGCCATCCATCGCCCTGAACACAAGGAACCACTTCTCCCATCCTCATTCCCGGAACGACCTTGGGCTCGCCTCGGGATGGACTTGTTGGATTTGAATGGGTCCACCTACTTGGCCATTGTGGACTATTACTCAAGATGGGTGGAGACGACACTTCTGACCAAACTGACCAGTACAGAGACCATCCACCACATCAAGAGCGTGTTTGCAGTCCATGGCATCCCAGACGTGGTGATGACTGACAACGGGTCCCAATTCAGCAGCCAGCACTTCACAGATTTCGCAGCGTCCTACGGCTTTACACACGTGACGAGCTCCCCAAAATACCCTCAATCCAACGGGAAGCTGAACGAGCAGTGCAGACCCTCAAGCAACTGCTCAAGAAAAGCAAGGACCCATACCTCGCCCTCCTCATGTACCGGGCAACACCCCTCCAGAATGGCCTCTCCCCGAGTGAACTCCTCATGGGGAGAAAACTCAGAACCCAGGTCCCTGTTTTCCAACTCCCTGAAACCCCAAACCCCCAACCATGATGCTGTCAAGGAGAAAGAGATGGCCAGCAAAGAGAAACAGCGGCTGAACTTCGACAGACGGCATGCCGCTAGGGAGCTTCCTCCACTCTAGCCAGGCGATCCAGTCTGGGTCAGAGACATGGCACGACCTGGTGAAGTCATCTCCGAATCAAACAGCCCCCGGTCTTACATTATCCAGACGCAGAAAGGGACGATTCGACGAAATCGCATATCCATCGTCCCTACGCCTACCTCAGCCGCCGGGAGTGGTGCACCAGCATCTCCCACACAGCAACCAGTCCAGCAGCAGGCGCCACCTGCTCCACCACCTGCAGCCCCAGAGCCAGCAGTCACCAGCACTCCCAGAGTGTACACAAAATCAGGCAGACCAGTCACCAAGCCAGTGAAGCTGAATCTGTGAATGTGTGCTAGCCCAAGCAGGTCTGAGTAAGGCCCCTATGGCTCACCTGCTTGGGAACCAGTATGGCAAGGTGTGCCCTGTGAGTTAGAGAAGGCCCTTAGGGCTTACTCGCATGGGCGAAGAAAGAGTGTTAGGTAGTGGAAAGCAGTTCTCCCCCTTCAGTCCATGGAACACTTGTGTGATTTGTTTATGATCTTACAAAACAGTACTTGAATGAATATTATTTTATATGTGCATGATTGCATGCCGAGATGTGAAAGGCCAACTCTTATATTTTGTTTCGTATTATTTTATTAGTTAAGTGACTCAGTCACAATTATATAATTTTTACCTGGTGTGTACACAAGCAGTAAGAACGAACAGAGCAGCAATAATGAACACGAACAATTTGCAGTTATTACACCCAGTGACTTTGATTTATAAACAAGCGAACGAATAATCAGTAATGAACAATGTAGCGTAATCAAAAAACCCTTGACAGTGATTAATGTAGTAATGGTGACCAGGGATTACCGTTTTATGACAATGTCCGTCAACTCTTGAATAATTATAAAACTTGGAGGGGAAGTATGGTATTATCTAGTAGTTTGGCATCGATTGGTTTAGTCTGCCCAAGAGAAACCAAGGGACGCTACTCTCGAGTAAGCTATGCGCATGTACGCCATGATAACCATTACGTGCTTTGGTCTTCAGTCTTAGAATAAACCTTGTACTCCCGTACACCCTGACTCTGTCTTATTGAACGAGTGTGGCCAGCCCTCTACCCATTGCCAGTTAACCCTAGACATCTGAGAGGTATTTACGAAAATAGCCAATGCGACGAATTTGATAGTAGCAGGACTGATAGGTCTGAGTCAGGAAACTCTGCATGGAAAGAGTATTGTCCAAAGTGACACCTAAGTTTTTGACAGAGTCTGAGAGGGGAATGATATTGTTACCCAGTTGGATTGACTCTATGGAAACAGAGGCTAGTTTGTTTTTTGTCCCTACAAGCATTGCTTCGTTTTTTCACCATTTAATTGAAGTTTATTTTGAACAATCCAATTTTGAATATCAATATAGCAGTTGTTACTTTCTGAAAGAATGGAATCTAGATCTTCAGGGGTTGTACTGTTTTGGAGTTGTGAGTCATCTGCATAGAAGTGATGTTTCATGTTGTGTTGGTCGATGATGTTGGCAAGAGGTGACGTATACAAAGTAAACAAGACATGACCAAGCACAGACACACAGACACACAGACACACACACACACACACACACACACACACACACACACACACACACACACACACACACACACACACACACACAAAGATGACATGGCACTGACTGGTCCTTGACAGACGCCCTGAGGACTGACATGGCACTGACTGGTCCTTGACAGACACCCTGAGGACTGACATGGCACTGACTGGTCCTTGACAGACACCCTGAGGACTGACATGGCACTGACTGGTCCTTGACAGACACCCTGAGGACTGACATGGCACTGACTGGTCCTTGACAGACACCCTGAGGACTGACATGGCATTGACTGGCCCTTGACAGACACCCTGAGGACTGACATGGCATTGACTGGTCCTTGACAGACACCCTGAGGACTGACATGACACTGACTCATTCTGTTAACTGGCCGCTGGTGTTTCTAGTGAAATTGAGACTGTTGACCAACAAACTGACACAAAAGACAAACAGAACAGAGGGCGTACGCGTGACAAAGGAATCAAAGAAACGGCTGCTAGTCAGGAGTCTGTGGCTCCAATACGCAGTCCACGCCCAAAACGCAATGCATCTCTTTCACAACTGGGCAAAAGCAAAAGCTATGAAAGAGGTAATAATCAGAGCGGCATTATTGAGTCCTTCAAAAAGGCAGATTCAGGAAATCACTCAAAAGCCAAAGCAAATCCTCAACCCCCCAAATCCATGTCTAAGGAAGATAGTTCCTCAGGAGACAGCAAATAGGGATTCGGCCAGGCCACATTATTTCACAGTGAATTCTTGGCTTCTAAGGTGCAAGAGAATAAAAGTGTTGAAAGAGATTCAGTGCGTGATAATGTTGATAATTCTCGTGTACAAAATGTAAATAAGAATAACAAAATATTTAATTTCTTAATTACAATGTTAATGGTTTACTTCATAAGTTAAATAACAATGATTTCATTTCATTTCTCTTGTGTTACGACTTTACTGGTCTTACTGAAACTTTTATTGGGTTTGGCTTCGAAAATTCATTGTTTAGTGATTATGTAATATTCACAGCAAAAGCAAAGAAACTTTCCCACCATGGAAGATATTCTGGTGGGGTTATTGTCCTTGTTATAAAACATATTGCAGAATGGTTTGCGGAGAATGTGGCCGTTATCCACTTTATATCAACTCATGTGTTGCATGTATTCGTTATTGGTTAAGAGTTTTACAAATGAACTTTGAAAGGCTTCCACACAAAGCGTATTTGATGCTTTTAGAATTAGATAAATCAGGTAAACAATGCTGGGCTTCAAAGGTAAGGGGAATTTTGTGTTTGACAGGTTTTGGTTTTGTGTGGTATCAAAAATGTTCTTGGCTGAATTTAAACAAAGACTTATTGATATGTACATTCAAAAATGGACAGGTTCAATCAGAGATAGTGATAGATATGATAGCTATAGAACTTTAAAAACTGTATTTGAAAAGGAAAGATATCTTCTTGACATGGATACCCATTGCTTCCGCGTTGCTATTACTCAGGTAAGATTAAACGCTCTCCCACTTAACAACAATCTTCATCGCTATAACAACACAGATAGGAATACGATGTGCCCGTTTTGCAGAGACCAGACAGAAGACGAGGAGCACTTTTGTTCAAGTGTTCTTTCTACAGTGATTTGAGAAGTAAATTCCTGAAACAGTCAGCAACTCTTCCCAGTCACTTTATTTTTACAGCCACAAAAAAAAGGTCCTAACTACCTCACCTGACCTGACCTGACCGGTCACAGATTCAACGTATCTCGGTTTGTTTTCACGCAATTAACAGACGAAAAAAGGCTTTGCTTTTGTAAATATGTATACTAATTCTGAATTGAAATACATAGTAGGCATATTAACAATTTTGTTTATACATAGACCAGAATTAAATGAGCTAACTTAATGATGTCCTTGATATGATATATATTAGAAGTTAATGTCATTATTTGATTTTGTGTACTGTATTCCATTTGATTGGTTTAATTTATGTGGATATTTGAATGAAGTTTAATATATTATAGTATTAACATACTACCCCTTCCCCCTCCTCCCTTAACAATGTATCGTGGCCCATGGCGGATGTACATTAAAATCGTTCCCAGTTCTCCCTCTCTCTCTCTTGTCTGCAGTCAGATTGTCCTGTTCAGCAGACTGTGACAAAAGGGAGAGGGGGGATGCTCGTCCAGTCCTCTGTGTGTGTGTGCGTGTGCGTGCGTGTGCGTGTGCGTGCGTGCGTGCGTGCGTGTGTGTGTCTGTGTGAGGGTGTATGTGTGGGTGTGTCTATGCGTGTGCGTGTATGTGTGTGCACTCGTGCGTGTATGCGCGCGCGTGCATGTGAGAGAGAGAGACAGAAAGAGAGAGAGATGGTAAGGAGAACGAGCCAGAAAGCAGAAAGAGCAGAGGAGGCAGAGTAAAAAAGCGAAATACAATATAAATGAACAACCAGACAGTTATCTGACAATAGAGAGTAAGAATAGCTGAGAGAGAGAGAGAGAGAGAGAGAGAGAGAGAGAGAGAGAGAGAGAGAGAGAGAGAGAGAGAGAGAGAGAGAGAGACAGACGTAGGGAGAGAAAGAGAAAGACAGAGGGAGAGAAAGAGAGACAGACAGAAGGAGAGGAAGAGACAGAAAAAGAGGGACAAAGACAAGCAGAAAGATAGAGATATTGACAGGCGGAGAGAAAAAGAGAATGAGACGGGGGGGGGAGAGAGAGAGAGAGAGAGAGAGAGAGAGAGAGAGAGAGAGAGAGAGAGAGAGAGAGAGAGGAGAGAGAGAGAGACACAGAACAGTCTGCTAGCACACAAGAGACCACATCATTCCAGCAGTGTTGGTTTCGTCGTTTTTTAATGGTGAAGGCAAAACAAAGAACAACCAGTTGTTACTGGTGAAGGTAAAACAAAGAACAACCAGTCGTTACTGGTGACAGTAAAACAAAGAACAACCAGTTGTTACTGGTGAAGGTAAAACAAAGAACAACCAGTTGTTACTGGTGGAGGTAAAACAAAGAACAACCAGTCGTTACTGGTGACAGTAAAACAAAGAACAACCAGTCGTTACTGGTGACAGTAAAACAAAGAACAACCAGTTGTTACTGGTGAAGGTAAAACAAAGAACAACCAGTCGTTACTGGTGACAGTAAAACAAAGAACAACCAGTTGTTACTGGTGGAGGTAAAACAAAGAACAACCAGTCGTTACTGGTGACAGTAAAACAAAGAACAACCAGTTGTTACTGGTGGAGGTAAAACAAAGAACAACCAGTTGTTACTGGTGACAGTAAAACAAAGAACAACCAGTTGTTACTGGTGGAGGTAAAACAAAGAACAACCAGTTGTTACTGGTGACAGTAAAACAAAGAACAACCAGTTGTTACTGGTGAAGGTAAAACAAAGAACAACCAGTTGTTACTGGTGACAGTAAAACAAAGAACAACCAGTCGTTACTGGTGGAGGTAAAACAAAGAACAACCAGTTGTTACTGGTGGAGGTAAAACAAAGAACAACCAGTCGTTACTGGTGGAGGTAAAACAAAGAACAACCAGTTGTTACTGGTGAAGGTAAAACAAAGAACAACCAGTTGTTACTGGTGAAGGTAAAACAAAGAACAACCAGTTGTTACTGGTGAAGGTAAAACAAAGAACAACCAGTTGTTACTGGTGAAGGTAAAACAAAGAACAACCAGTCGTTACTGGTGGAGGTAAAACAAAGAACAACCAGTCGTTACTGGTGGAGGTAAAACAAAGAACAACCAGTCGTTACTGGTGAAGGTAAAGCAAAGAACAACCAAAGTATGAGCACAACAGTTGAGGGTAAAGTGAGTGAGCGGCCACAGTGAATCAGAGAGAGCACAACCGGTGGACACATAGACATTTTGTGATAACAAGAAAAAAAATCCAGTCAACAAAATAATGAAAATCAACAAAATGATAGCACAACCAACAAAATCATAAAACAATCAACAAAATAATAAAATTATCAACAAAATAATAAAACAATCAATCAACAAATAATAAAATAATCAAAATAATAAAACAATCAACAAAATAATATAGCAATCAATCAACAAATAATAAAACAATCAATCAACAAATAATACAAAGTCTGCCTGCAAGGCAGTCCCAAATCTTCAATAAGATTAACAACGAAACTAGCGTATCACGTTACACATCTCATTTCACAAATAAACGCCATCGATCGTTTGCAAAAGTCTTCTGTTTGAAAATGTTCATATTCTGATAGCTTCTCGGCCTTTTGGCTAAGACAGTGATTCAGGAACATACATTTTTGTTTATACCCTGGTTGGTTTGTTCAGCCCGTCGTACATGGCGAAAGCCGATACGCGACGTTAAACTGAACTTCCATCCTTTGCAAAAGTCTTTCTGATTGTTTCGAGAGAGAGAGAGAGAGAGACGAGAGAGAGAGAGAGAGGTGGGAAGGAGGGGGGGGGGGTGAATGATTAAATGAACCACAATTGAGCATATGCTCATTATAAATTGAGATCGTTAAAAAGTATGTATAATTGTATTAAGAGAGGCCCCGTGTTAGGAGAGGCCCAGTGTATTAAGAGAGGCCCCGTGTTAGGAGAGGCCCAGTGTATTAAGAGAGGCCCCGTGGTAGGAGAGGCCCAGTGTATTAAGAGAGGCCCCGTGGTAGGAGAGGCCCAGTGTATTAAGAGAGGCCCCGTGGTAGGAGAGGCCCAGTGTATTAAGAGAGGCCCCGTGTTAGGAGAGGCCTAGTGTATTAAGAGAGGCCCCGTGTTAGGAGAGGCCCAGTGTATTAAGAGAGGCCCCGTGTTTTCAGGAGAGGCCCAGTGTATTAAGAGAGGCCCCGTGGTAGGAGAGGCCCAGTGTATTAAGAGAGGCCCCGTGTTAGGAGAGGCCCAGTGTATTAAGAGAGGCCCCGTGGTAGGAGAGGCCCAGTGTATTAAGAGAGGCCCCGTGTTAGGAGAGGCCCAGTGTATTAAGAGAGGCCCCGTGTTAGGAGAGGCCTAGTGTATTAAGAGAGGCCCCGTGTTAGGAGAGGCCCAGTGTATTAAGAGAGGCCCCGTGTTAGGAGAGGCCCAGTGTATTAAGAGAGGCCCCGTGTTAGGAGAGGCCCAGTGTATTAAGAGAGGCCCCGTGGTAGGAGAGGCCCAGTGTATTAAGAGAGGCCCCGTGGTAGGAGAGGCCCAGTGTATTAAGAGAGGCCCCGTGGTAGGAGAGGCCCAGTGTATTAAGAGAGGCCCCGTGGTAGGAGAGGGGCTGAAGGGATATGTAGAAAGAATACAGTAGTTAACAAGTCGGTGTGGGTGTTGGTGGGTTTTTTTTTGGTGGGGGGTACATTAGTACTACAACATCACAGATATTTCTTACTTCCCCGCTTGGAGTTCGACAAAACCATTGCCACAGTGACATGAGCAGGCATCCTCACTACTACACAGATGGAATACACACAAGGCGGTCTGCTCACACAAAAACTTGTGCCATACTTATGGAACTTATCAAAATGTTCATGTTTGGGCCCCAGAAACTGAGTTGTCATTTTCACTTTGAGGCAGTCTGAAAAATATGAAATTTAAAAAATAATAATATATCGCCCGGGCTATTCTTAGCCACATTTATCACTTGGCCAGTTTCACTCTTGAGGAGATTTAGAGTTCCTGTAGCATTTTAACAACAAGTAATTTATAACAATTAATCATATTCAAACAAAAACATGCTCAAATAATCAGGGTGTGGTGCGAGTTGGAATCCCGGAACAGCCATGGAGCAGCATTGGGAGCACGCCACTGTACGGCCCAGAAGATGGGACAGCAGCACACACACACACGCGCACACGCACGCTACACAGAACACACACCAACACACACACACACACACACACACAAGCAACGCACACGCACACACACCACCACACACACACACACACATACACACACACGCACGCACCGCACACGCACACACACACACACAACACAGGTACACATACACCCCCCCCCCTCCCCACCCCCCAGTGCCAAGTTGAGTCTATATGAGGTCTAATACTCATTTTGTCAACGATATGTTGACATGACACTTTTAGAGGGCGAGATCTGGCTAACAGAATGGCTATGTCTATCTTAGGAGTATCTGCAAAGAAACACAAGAAATGAAAACAGAATGGCTATGGCTACTTAGGATGTAGCTGCAAAGAAACACACATAAGAAATGAAACAACAGAAGACTATGTCACGATCTTAGGAGTATTATTCTGCTAAAAGGACACACAAGAGATGACACAACAGAATGGCTATGTATATCTTAGGATGGTATTTGCATAAGGACACACAAGAAATGACACAGGCAGAGATGGCTAGGATTATTCTTAGGATGTATTTCTGCAAAGGACACACAAGAAATGACACACAAACAGAATGACTATGGTCTATCTTTAGGATGTATTTTGCAAGGGAGAGTCCTATGAAGGACACACAGAAATTGACACAACAGCAGTGAAAGAGAGAGGGAGAGAGGGGGGAGGAGAGAGGTATGGGTGGACAGAGAGGGGGACGGTGAGGGGGGAGGAGAGAGAGGGAGAGAGGAGAGATAAGGGTTACGTAGAGAGAGGGGGGAAAGATAGGGAGAGAGAGGGGAGAGAGAGAGGGACAGAGAGGGGGAGAGAGAGTGAAAGGAATAAATCATACTAAAAGATCAACTGTGGGAACATCACACACATAATTATAAAACAACACAAACCCAGCGCCCAGTGGGCGCTTGTCACAACTCGGAGGTATCTGTGCAACAAACATCAATGAACGTACACTGGAATTAAAAAAGAACCCCCCAAAAGACCACCATCTATCTCTCTCTCTCTCTCTCGCTCCTCTAGTCTTCTCTCTCTAGCAGAGCAAGGTCCAGAAAAGCCATAAAGACACATGGAACACATGGAGAAACGCGAGCCAGCATCACAGTGTGCAGGGGTTCAAACATCAAAAAACACGTGTGATTGGATTTTGAGATCAAAAAAGAGAAAAGGAAAAAAAAAATCCACCATTCAGATCCATTTTTCAACAACAGTCCCGCTCGTCCTAACCATTGTTAGTTAGCTCAGTTGCTGATTTCTCAGCTGACCAGAGACGTTCACCATCCAGACACAATGTCACTAGGAAAGAACGCGAGCAGACACAATTGTTGTTCAGCTCAGTATGCTGATAGTCATGCTGACCACAGGACGTTACATCCAGACACAATGTCAAGTGCTAGGAAAAAACGAGCACGTATTTGTTCGTTTGTTCAATGGTCCTAATGACTACATGCATACAATTGTCCAGCCAGATGCTGAGTTCTTCCAGTCACACAGTCACAATGTACAGGACTACATACTCTTTGTCTTTTCAACCATACACAACCAAATCAAAGGCTTTGGATGCTGCCCATTAAAACAAATACAGTGAGAATTTTTTTCCCCCACAATAACAAAAAGCAGTGCAATTTGACTGTAGCGTCTTTCCACATACCGTTTAAACAAGAAAAAACAAAGATTTGAAATTAGATCTGTGCTGACAAGAATGTTAAAAAACCCATTTTATATGAATAAATCGCACATCACATTTACCACAATAAAATCAATAGCCACATTATACAATAAAGTCCAAAACCATTTCACATCAACCAAAATCAATAACCCTGTTACATCAAGACCGTTCATAAACTCAAACACACAAAGCTATAATCTTGTTTCGGCCATACTAGTGATCTTAAAACAGATACAATTTCTTCACTAAGTTCGACCTTACGTGCAAGAAAAAACCAAGATGGCAACGCCAATGTAAGCGTACTCCA
>CM065700.1:51275481-51294444 GCA_017654935.2 Phymorhynchus buccinoides | reverse complement strand
TAACTGCTTGTGTACACACCAGGTAAAAATTTATATTGTGACTGAGTCACTTAACTATAAATAATACGAAACATATAGAGTTGGCCTTTCACATCTCTGCTGCATCGATGCAACATATAACTAATATTCATTCAAGTACTGTTTTGTAGATCATAAACAAATCACAAAGTGTTCCTTGACTGCGGGGTAGAACTGTTTTCCCCTTACCTTAACACTCTTTCTTCGCCCATGCGAGTAAGCCCTAAGGGCCTTCTCTAACTCACAGGGCACACCTTGCCATACTGGTTCCCAAGCAGGTGAGCCATAGGGGCCTTACTCAGACCTGCTTGGGCTAGCACACATTCACAGATTCAGCTTCACTGGCTTGGTGACTGGTCTGCCTGATTTTGTGTACACTCTGGGAGTGCTGGTGACTGCTGGCTCTGGGGCTGCAGGTGGTGGAGCAGGTGGCGCCTGCTGCTGGACTGGTTGCTGTGTGGGAGATGCTGGTGCACCACTCCCGGCGGCTGAGGTAGGCGTAGGGACGATGGATATGCGATTTCGTCGAATCGTCCCTTTCTGCGTCTGGATAATGTAAGACCGGGGGCTGTTTGATTCGGAGATGACTTCACCAGGTCGTGCCATGTCTCTGACCCAGACTGGATCGCCTGGCTAGAGTGGAGGAAGCTCCCTAGCGGCATGCCGTCTGTCGAAGTTCAGCCGCTGTTTCTCTTTGCTGGCCATCTCTTTCTCCTTGACAGCATCATGGTTGGGGGTTTGGGGTTTCAGGGAGTTGGAAAACAGGGACCTGGGTTCTGAGTTTTCTCCCCATGAGGAGTTCACTCGGGGAGAGGCCATTCTGGAGGGGTGTTGCCCGGTACATGAGGAGGGCGAGGTATGGGTCCTTGCTTTTCTTGAGCAGTTGCTTGAGGGTCTGCACTGCTCGTTCAGCTTCCCGTTGGATTGAGGGTATTTTGGGGAGCTCGTCACGTGTGTAAAGCCGTAGGACGCTGCGAAGTCTGTGAAGTGCTGGCTGCTGAATTGGGACCCGTTGTCAGTCATCACCACGTCTGGGATGCCATGGACTGCAAACACGCTCTTGATGTGGTGGATGGTCTCTGTACTGGTCAGTTTGGTCAGAAGTGTCGTCTCCACCCATCTTGAGTAATAGTCCACAATGGCCAAGTAGGTGGACCCATTCAAATCCAACAAGTCCATCCGGAGGCGAGCCCAAGGTCGTTCCGGGAATGAGGATGGGAGAAGTGGTTCCTTGTGTTCAGGGCGATGGATGGCACAGATGGAGCACTTGTTGACCATTTCTTCTACTTCTGAAGAAATGTACGGCCACCAGACCGACGATCGTGCCATGGCTCGGCACTTTGCGATGCCCAGGTGACCCTTGTGCAGCCTGTTGAGGACGTCCAGCTGCAGGCCTCTTGGTATGACCAGCCGTTCATCAAAGAGGAGGAGGTCGTCCACGATGGTGAGATGCTGGCGGTTGGTCCAGTACTGCTTGAGGAGGGTGTTCTCAGGCATGTAGGCCGGCCATCCCTGGACGCAGTACTGCCTGACCTGGTGGGTGATTTCGTCTGCCTTTTGGGCCTCCCGTATTTCCTGCAGCTTGTGAGAAGTAGCTGGCTGGATGTTGATGGTCTGGTCGGCAAGAGCCGTGACGTCCTTCAGGAGGTTGACGTTAGCATCATCAGGACTCCCGACTGGTGCTCTTGACAGAGCATCAGCGGTGATCTGGTTTTACCCTGGCACATGGAGGATCTTTGGGCCGTATCTCATGAGGCACAGTCTGAAGCACTGGATGCGGGGCGGCATCTTGTAGAGTTCTGTGGTACTGAGGAGGGGTACCAGCGGCTTGTGGTTCATTTTCACGGTGAACTCGAGCCCCAGTACGTACTCACTGAGACGCTCACAGGCCCAGGTCGCTGCTAGGACCTCCTTTTCAATGACCGCATAGGTTTCTTCGGCGTCACTGAGTGAGCGCGAGATGAAGCAGATTGGTCTCCTCGATCCATCGTCCTGTATCTGCAGCAGGACTGCTCCGATGCCGGCGCAGGAAGCATCTGCCGCGATGATGGGTGGACGCTGTGGATGGTAGTGTGCCAGTACTCGTGGCGACATCAGCTGTTTTTTTATGTCCTCGAAGGCTGTCTGCTGTGGCTGATCCCACACCCAAGCCGTGTCCTTGCGCAGCAGGTGGCGTAGAGGGGCATTGATGTCAGCTAGGCCTGGGAGGAACTTCGCCATCTGATTCACCATGCCCATGAAGCGCTGGAGCTCGGTAACGTTCGTAGGAGCTGGGAATTTCTTGATGGCCTCCACTTTCTTGGGGTCGGCCTGGATGCCCTCTGCATTGATGATGTGACCCAAGAACTTGATGGAAGCTTTAGAGAATTCACACAGGCGCTGAAGCACTGCTCGGACGTGTTGGTCGTGAGTGGCCTGATCCGGCGCATGAATGAGGATATCGTCCATGTGGCAGATGGCTCCGTCAACGCCGGAAAATCTCGCTGGCGGAGCTGATGCCAAAGGGTAGCCTGTTGAAACAGTAGCGTCCAAAGAGTGTGACGAAGGTGGTGAGAAGCCTAGACTCTGGAGAGAGTGGGATCTGCCAGAACCCACTCTTGGCGTCCAGCTTGGTGAAGACCTTGCTCCGACCCAGTTTGGCGAGGCTCTCGTCCACAGATGACATAGGGTGGACTTCCCTTTGCACCACCTTGTTGAGCTGGGTGAGGTCCACGCAGATGACATTGGGTGGATTTCCCTCTGCACCGCCTTGTTGAGCTGGGTGAGGTCCACGCAGATGACATAGGGTGGACTTCCTTCTGCATTGCCTTGTTGAGCTGGGTGAGGTCCACGCAGATGACATAGGGTGGACTTCCCTCTGCACCGCCTTGTTGAGCTGGGTGAGGTCCACGCAGATGACATAGGGTGGACTTCCTTCTGCATTGCCTTGTTGAGCTGGGTGAGGTCCACGCAGATGACATAGGGTGGACTTCCTTCTGCATTGCCTTGTTGAGCTGGGTGAGGTCCACGCAGATGCGGACGGCACCACTGGGTTTGGGCACTACCACGATCCCTGAGCACCAGCTCCTGCTTCACCATGTTCTCCAGTTCCGCCTTCACCTTGGGGATGAGAGGGTGTGCCACTTTTCTTGGGGTGTAGATGCACGAGGGGTGTGCGTCTGTTTTTGTGGATATCTTGTACGAGGTGTTTATTTTCCCTAGGCCACAAAAGAGTCCTGGGAATTCTTCCACGAAGCTGGGTGTGCTGGTCACTGCGTCAACACGTTTGACGATGCCCAGCTTGACACAGGCGTGCTTGCCAAGAAGAGAGCAAGGCTGATTGTCCAGGACATAGATGGTTTCACGCGTAGACCTACCATGATAGGTCAGGTCTGCAGTGAAGGTTCCTCGTGGGGACAGGCTGGAGCCTCCTGGTCCTCGCAGGGTCTTCTTCGTGGGGTACAGTAGCTGTTCCTGGAGCCATGGTTCGGCGCTGTTAACGATGGTGACTGAAGCCCCTGTGTCCAATTTGAACACCGCTGGGTTCCCGTCGACGGCCAGAGTTGCAGTCCAGTTGTCCTCCACGTCTTGCTCAATGGAGCCTAGAAAGTATGCATCCTCTTCGTCGTCGTCCACTTCGTTTACTGGCTTGCCATCAGTCCTTTTCTGCGTGGAGGAGCGGCAGACTGTAGCATAATGTCCCCTCTTTGTGCACGGTCTGCATGTTGCTGATCTGGCTGGGCAGCGTTCTCGTGAATGTGGTTCACGCCCACAGTAGCCACAGTTCTGGTGCATTGGGGTGTCCCGGTGGTTGCCTGCTGTCTGTTGCCTCGAGCGGTGACTCTGCTTAACGAAGTTTACATTTGTGGACGTGGTGCTGGGACTCTGCCTGATGAGGGGCTGGCTTTCCTTTCTGGCTTCGGCTTGCCTATTCAACTGCATTGCTTCTTGCAGTGTGAGATTGGCCTTCGCCTGAAGCTGCTCTGACAGGTCGTCATCGGCCACTCCCACGACAATCCTGTCCCAGATGAGGTCTTCTTTTAGCTGGCCGTAGTTGCAGCTTTCCACAAGTCTGAAGAGATCCTGGATGAAAGAGTCTGCCAATTCAGACTTCTGGACTCTTCTATTGAACTTGGCCCGTTCGACGATCGCGTTCTTCCTGACGCTAAAGAATTCGTTGATCTCTTTCTTCGTCTCTTCATACGTGGCCTTGCTTTCGTCTATGCTTGTCGTAGCAAGGATGTCATCTGCACAATCCCCCATTGCATAAAGGAAAATGCTAACCTGTTCTTTCTTAGCCCTGTTGGAGATTCCCGACGCGATGTGGTATCGCTCGAAACGAGCGAGCCATTTTTTCCAATTGTTGGGCTCGCCATCGAAGGTTTTCGGAAGAGGCAGGTTGCCGGAGGCAGGCTGGCGACGAACGAGTGTTTCGTCTGCTTGCTGCAGTTGTTGGCCGTCTTCCATCGTGACGTGAGGTCGTTATGTCGCTGCCACCATCTAGGGTTAACTGGCAATGGGTAGAGGGCTGGCCACACTCGTTCAATAAGACAGAGTCAGGATGTACGGGAGGCGATTTTGTTTTTCGGACCCCATTTCTGCATCGCGCAGGCTCCGCAAGGGACGTCACTCCTATCGGCTAGCATGTCGAGTTTCGATTTGTGATGGATGTTCACACAACTTGTAAACATTGCTGGGTTTTGGTTGCTCATGGCCAATTTTTGTGTTAAAGATAAATGATATTGCTGTTTGAATCCTCGATTTGCCTCCTGAGGGAAACAGCCAATATTTATCGAATGATCACGCCCATTTAATAATTTTAATAGTAGGCCTATCACTGAGACTAGGCCTATCAAGCACTAAGCGCGAAGTAGCCTAGCAGACGAATTGTTGCAAATAATCACACTATTTAGCATTTTAGCAAGCGTTCGTGTGTGCGTGTCACTGTGTGTGTGAGTGCGTATGTGTGTGTGTGTGTGTGTGTGTGTGGATAATCGATTTTTTCCCTTCTAATTTATAATCAACACTGCAATTTAGTAGATCTACTATCATCATGATATTGATAATCATATAATAAAAAGCCAAGTGTCCGTCTCTCTCTCTCTCTCTCTCTCTCTTCTAGGGGTGCCCTCTCTCTCTCTCTCTCTCTCTCCTCTCTCTCTCTCTCCTCTCTCTCTCTCTCTCTCTCTCTGTGTATGTGTGTATGCAACCGTGTTATGATTACCTGTAGAAAATCTGCATTTGCGCTGGTTTGTGCATGTTAATGTGCGCCCACGCATGTTCTCGATGCAGACGTTTGTACTGATTGTATCTTCCTCCATGTCAATGTTTAGTGGCACGAATACCTTCGATTTAAAAGTGATGCATTAAACATAAGTTATTCCTGTCTGCATTACAATGTTGTACTACACACGGGGTATACTAATCCATGCCAGTCAGTTAGGCCCATGCGTGTTTGTAGTTTACTTAGTGCTTCTTTTCATTGTCATGAGTTGAGACTATGATGAGTTGAGACTGTACACGTGTGTTGTTGTTTTTTGAACGACACATCATGGTTGTTGTTTGATATCATGGTTGTTGTTTGGCATCATGGTTCTTGTTGTTGTTGTTTTTTGACATCATGTTGTTGTCTGACATCATGGTTGTTGTTGTTGTTTGACATCATGGTTGTTCTTGTTGTTGTTTGACATCGTGGTTGCTGTTGTTTGACGTCATGGTTGTTGTTTGACATCATGGTTGTTGTTTGACATCATGGTCGTCGTTGTTGTTGTTGTTGTTGTTTGACGTTATGGTTGTTGTTTGACATCATGGTTGTTGTTGTTGTTTGACATCATGTTTGTTGTTTGACATCATGGTCGTTGTTGTTGTTGTTGTTTGACGTTATGGTTGTTGTTTGACGTCATGGTTGTTCTTTGACATCATGGTCGTTGTTGTTGTTGTTGTTGTTTGACGTTATGGTTGTTGTTTGACATCACGGTTGTTGTTTGACATCGTTGTTGTTTTTGTTTGACATCATAGTTGTTGTTTGACATCATGGTTGTTGTTGTTGTTGTTGTTGTTGTTGCTGTTGTTTGACGTTATGGCTGTTGTTTGACATCATGGTTGTTGTTTGACGTCATGGTTGTTGTTTGACATCATGGTTGTTGTTTGACGTCATGGTTGTTGTTTGACATCATGGTTGTTGTTTGACATCATGGTTCTTGTTTGACGTCATGGTTGTTGTTTGACATCATGGTTGTTGTTTGACATCATGGTTGTTGTTTGACGTCATGGTTGTTGTTTGACATCATGGTTGTTGTTTGACATCATGGTTGTTGTTTGACGTCATGGTTGTTGTTTGACATCATAGTTGTTGTTTGACATCATGGTTGTTGTTGTTGTTGTTGTTGTTGTTGTTGTTGTTGTTGTTGTTGTTGTTGTTGTTGTTGTTGTTTGACGTTATGGCTGTTGTTTGACATCATGGTTGTTGTTTGACATCATGGTTGTTGTTTGACGTCATGGTTGTTGTTTGACGTCATGGTTGTTGTTTGACGTCATGGCTGTTGTTTGACGTCATGGTTGTTGTTTGACGTCATGGCTGTTGTTTGACGTTATGGCTGTTGTTTGACGTCATGGTTGTTGTTTGACGTCATGGTTGTTGTTTGACATCATGGTTGTTGTTTGACGTCATGGTTGTTGTTTGACGTCATGGCTGTTGCTTGACGTCATGGCTGTTGTTTGACGTCATGACTGTTGTTTGACATCATGGCTATTGCTTCGTAGTGTGTAAGCTTACCACCGCAAAGAACTGTGACACCAACGGTGCAGGTGGTTTAAATAAATCTGTAATAATTTCCAAACAATACATATAATACAAAACAAAATAGGTCATCAAGAAGATAGCGCTGATAATGTGCTTTTAAACCATTTCATTCCATTTTAATGAAAGCCAACTGTACGGGTTTCCACGGTAGGCCAGCATCGTGTTGCGCCTCTCTAGGCTGAACTCGTAACGTCTTCTGTGTCCACGCTGCCTTACCAGGGTCAGTGAGGGCACAACTCCGCAATGACGGACTTTCCGTGAAGGTAGGCCTACAGCTCAGTACTAACATAGACCCCAACTCCACAATGACGGACTTTCCGTGAAGGTAGGCCTACAGCTCAGTACTAACATAGACCCCAATTCCACAATGACGGACTTTCCATAATAATAATAATAATGATAAATAACATTTATAGAGCGCCCTTTCTCTCTTGAGCTCACGGCGCTTCACAATTGTTTAAATAAATACATAAATCATAAATAAGCTACTACAATATCAACTATCACAAACATGCACACAGCCACAACACGCACACACGCACACGCACACGCGCACACCCACATACGCGCACACACCTACCCACCCACAATGTGGGGGACATCATTTTAAGGCAGGAAACAGGACAAGGAAGAAATCAGAGGTATTGCCGGAAGAGGTGAGTTTTAAGAGCGGTTTTGAAAGACTGGAAAGATTTAGCAGAACGAAGTTCATATGGTAGGGTGTTCCAGACAGAAGGGGCGCTGAAAGAAAATGAACGTTCACCATTTGTCTTAGTGTTAGTACGAGGAATAGAAAGGATAAGTTTGTCAGAAGAGGAACGGAGAGACCTGGAGGGTGAGTACAGGTGAACGAGATCAGAGAGGTAGGCAGGACTAGATGAATGGACAGCATTGAAACAGAGGCAAGCAATTTTATACTTTATTCTTGCCTCGACTGGAAGCCAGTGTAAGGTCTTGAGGTGGGGTTTGATGTGGTCTGTACGAGGGACTTTAAGGATTAACCGAGCTGCATTGTTCTGAACTTTCTGAAGTTTGTTGAGGAGGGTTTGAGGACAGCCTACAAGTAGGGAATTGCAATAATCGTTGCGAGACAGTACAAAAGCTGATACTAGAGTCTTGGTGGCTTCAACTGTGAGATAGTGACGAATGGCACTAATACGACGGAGTTCAAAGTTCACATTACGAATCAGAGTCATGACATGAGTGATCATAGTTAGTTGACAATCGAGGGTTACACCAAGGTTTTTAGCTGATTGACAGAAAGGGACGGTAGCATCGCCAATGACAAGAGAGTCAGGAAACTGAACAGAGGTGGAAGTTATCTGAGTGGAAACAATCATTGCCTCAGTCTTGTCTTCATTGAGTTTTAATTCCATGAAGGTAGGCCTATAGCTCAGTACTAACATAGACCCCAACTCCACAATGACGGACTTTCCGTGAAGGTAGGCCTTCAGCTCAGTACTAACATAAACCCCAACTCCACAATGACGGACTTTCCATGAAGGTAGGCCTACAGCTCAGTACAAACATAGACCCCAACTCCACAATGACGGACTTTCCATGAAGGTAGGCCGCCTTCAGCTCAGTACTAACATAGACCCCAACTCCACAATGACGGACTTTCCGTGAAGGTAGGCCTACAGCTCAGTACTAACATAGACCCCAACTCCACAATGACGGACTTTCCATGAAGGTAGGCCTTCAGCTCAGTACTAACATAGACCCCAACTCCACAATGACGGACTTTCCATGAAGGTAGGCCTTCAGCTCAGTACTAACATAGACCAGAAACAGGCCACCACCGCATGGAAACACAGAGACAGCGGCAAAAGCATTCCACCTGAATTATCATTTGATTTAGGGACATAAGTTTGGGGGAGAACTTTTTTGAAATTAAGGGCTAGGCAGGCTGTCCCTCTTGTACTGGGATGGGTGAAGTCTTTGCACAGAGCCTTCCGTGGGTATCCATTATCAGTTAGGCCTATAATGGAGTGGGAGTTATCAATCATACCGACCTGCAGATTTGCACAACAGTCGTATAGGTTCTTATGGCATTATTTAACTGGTGACGGCCACGAGCAGGAATGATAGAGCTGATGGCAATGTAAGCAGATGGGAAGCGACTTTTACAGAGATGTATCAGTTCTGTCCAGGTTTGGGTTGTGATGTGTCCAGCCAGACAATCATTGACACCCACATGTATGATGACAGTGTTCACATGAGATTGTTCATCTAACTGTTGTAGCCAGTCCAGCACATCCGCCACAGTCAGCCCTGGAATACAGATTTTAAGCATGGAATCCTTAGGGGACCCCAGTCTTCTAGGATTAATGAATCTAATGACAGAGTCCCCTATCAATACAGAGGATGCACTTCTTGGGATTCTCAACTGTTTTAACGTGTCACCTGCAGAAAGTTTCTTAGACATTTCTGTTGCTTCTTTTATGTTTGTATCAGAAAGTTTGGGGTGTGTCTCTGGATGAGGGGCATTACCTTTAGATGAGGGTGAGTTCTGTTGTTCTTTTACCAGAGACACATGATCTTTGGGGTGTCTCTGGATGAGGGGCATTACATTTAGATGAGGGTGAGTTCTGTTGTTCTTTTACCAGAGACACATGATCTTTGGGGTGTCTCTGGATGAGGGGCATTACCTTTAGATGAGGGTGAGTTCTGTTGTTCTTTTACCAGAGACACATGATCTTTGGGGTGTCTCTGGATGAGGGGCATTACCTTTAGATGAGGGTGAGTTCTGTTGTTCTTTTACCAGAGACACATGATCTTTGGGGGGTGTCTCTGGATGAGGGGCATTACCTTTAGATGAGGGTGAGTTCTGTTGTTCTTTTACCAGAGACACATGATCTTTGGGGGGTGTCTCTGGATGAGGGGCATTACATTTAGATGAGGGTGAGTTCTGTTGTTCTTTTACCAGAGACACATGATCTTTGGGGGGTGTCTCTGGATGAGGGGCATTACCTTTAGATGAGGGTGAGTTCTGTTGTTCCTTTACCAGAGACACATGATCTTTGTGGGGTGTCTCTGGATGAGGGGCATTACCTTTAGATGAGGGTGAGTTCTGTTGTTCTTTTACCAGAGACACATGATCTTTGGGGTGTCTCTGGATGAGGGGCATTACCTTTAGATGAGGGTGAGTTCTGTTGTTCTTTTACCAGAGACACATGATCTTTGGGGGTGTCTCTGGATGAGGGGCATTACCTTTAGATGAGGGTGAGTTCTGTTGTTCTTTTACCAGAGACACATGATCTTTGGGGTGTCTCTGGATGAGGGGCATTACCTTTAGATGAGGGTGAGTTCTGTTGTTCTTTTACCAGAGACACATGATCTTTGGGGGGTGTCTCTGGATGAGGGGCATTACCTTTAGATGAGGGTGAGTTCTGTTGTTCTTTTACCAGAGACACATGATCTTTGTGGGGTGTCTCTGGATGAGGGGCATTACCTTTAGATGAGGGTGAGTTCTGTTGTTCTTTTACCAGAGACACATGATCTTTGGGGTGTCTCTGGATGAGGGGCATTACATTTAGATGAGGGTGAGTTCTGTTGTTCTTTTACCAGAGACACATGATCTTTGGGGTGTCTCTGGATGAGGGGCATTACATTTAGATGAGGGTGAGTTCTGTTGTTATTTTACCAGAGACACATGATCTTTGGGGTGTCTCTGGATGAGGGGCATTACATTTAGATGAGGGTGAGTTCTGTTGTTCTTTTACCAGAGACACATGATCTTTGGGGTGTCTCTGGATGAGGGGCATTACATTTAGATGAGGGTGAGTTCTGTTGTTCTTTTACCAGAGACACATGATCTTTGGGGGTGTCTCTGGATGAGGGGCATTACCTTTAGATGAGGGTGAGTTCTGTTGTTCTTTTACCAGAGACACATGATCTTTGGGGGGTGTCTCTGGATGAGGGGCATTACCTTTAGATGAGGGTGAGTTCTGTTGTTCCTTTACCAGAGACACAT
Organism: Phymorhynchus buccinoides; assembly: GCA_017654935.2. NCBI lineage: Eukaryota > Metazoa > Mollusca > Gastropoda > Neogastropoda > Raphitomidae > Phymorhynchus > Phymorhynchus buccinoides. The sequence goes on along the minus strand of CM065700.1, from coordinate 51,283,669 downwards.
GATCTTTGTGGGGTGTCTCTGGATGAGGGGCATTACCTTTAGATGAGGGTGAGTTCTGTTGTTCTTTTACCAGAGACACATGATCTTTGGGGGGTGTCTCTGGATGAGGGGCATTACCTTTAGATGAGGGTGAGTTCTGTTGTTCTTTTACCAGAGACACATGATCTTTGGGGTGTCTCTGGATGAGGGGCATTACCTTTAGATGAGGGTGAGTTCTGTTGTTCTTTTACCAGAGACACATGATCTTTGGGGGGTGTCTCTGGATGAGGGGCATTACATTTAGATGAGGGTGAGTTCTGTTGTTCTTTTACCAGAGACACATGATCTTTGGGGTGTCTCTGGATGAGGGGCATTACATTTAGATGAGGGTGAGTTCTGTTGTTCTTTTACCAGAGACACATGATCTTTGGGGGGTGTCTCTGGATGAGGGGCATTACATTTAGATGAGGGTGAGTTATGTTGTTCTTTTACCAGAGACACATGATCTTTGGGGGGTGTCTCTGGATGAGGGGCATTACATTTAGATGAGGGTGAGTTCTGTTGTTCTTTTACCAGAGACACATGATCTTTGGGGGGTGTCTCTGGATGAGGGGCATTACCTTTAGATGAGGGTGAGTTCTGTTGTTCTTTTACCAGAGACACATGATCTTTGGGGGGTGTCTCTGGATGAGGGGCATTACATTTAGATGAGGGTGAGTTCTGTTGTTCTTTTACCAGAGACACATGATCTTTGGGGTGTGTCTCTGGATGAGGGGCATTACCTTTAGATGAGGGTGAGTTCTGTTGTTCTTTTACCAGAGACACATGATCTTTGGGGTGTGTCTCTGGATGAGGGGCATTACCTTTAGATGAGGGTGAGTTCTGTTGTTCTTTTACCAGAGACACATGATCTTTGGGGGGTGTCTCTGGATGAGGGGCATTACATTTAGATGAGGGTGAGTTCTGTTGTTCTTTTACCAGAGACACATGATCTTTGGGGGTGTCTCTGGATGAGGGGCATTACATTTAGATGAGGGTGAGTTCTGTTGTTCTTTTACCAGAGACACATGATCTTTGGGGTGTCTCTGGATGAGGGGCATTACCTTTAGATGAGGGTGAGTTCTGTTGTTCTTTTACCAGAGACACATGATCTTTGGGGTGTCTCTGGATGAGGGGCATTACCTTTAGATGAGGGTGAGTTCTGTTGTTCTTTTACCAGAGACACATGATCTTTGGGGTGTCTCTGGATGAGGGGCATTACCTTTAGATGAGGGTGAGTTCTGTTGTTCTTTTACCAGAGACACATGATCTTTGGGGGGTGTCTCTGGATGAGGGGCATTACATTTAGATGAGGGTGAGTTCTGTTGTTCTTTTACCAGAGACACATGATCTTTGGGGGGTGTCTCTGGATGAGGGGCATTACCTTTAGATGAGGGTGAGTTCTGTTGTTCTTTTACCAGAGACACATGATCTTTGGGGTGTCTCTGGATGAGGGGCATTACCTTTAGATGAGGGTGAGTTCTGTTGTTCTTTTACCAGAGACACATGATCTTTGGGGGGTGTCTCTGGATGAGGGGTATTACCTTTAGATGAGGGTGAGTTCTGTTGTTCTTTTACCAGAGACACATGATCTTTGGGGTGTCTCTGGATGAGGGGCATTACCTTTAGATGAGGGTGAGTTCTGTTGTTCTTTTACCAGAGACACATGATCTTTAGGGTGTGTCTCTGGATGAGGGGCATTACATTTAGATGAGGGTGAGTTCTGTTGTTCTTTTACCAGAGACACATGATCTTTGGGGTGTGTCTCTGGATGAGGGGCATTACCTTTAGATGAGGGTGAGTTCTGTTGTTCTTTTACCAGAGACACATGATCTTTGGGGTGTGTCTCTGGATGAGGGGTATTACCTTTAGATGAGGGTGAGTTCTGTTATTCTTTTACCAGAGACACATGATCTTTAGGGGGTGTCTCTGGATGAGGGGCATTACATTTAGATGAGGGTGAGTTCTGTTGTTCATTTACCAGAGACACATGATCTTTGGGGTGTGTCTCTGGATGAGGGGTATTACCTTTAGATGAGGGTGAGTTCTGTTATTCTTTTACCAGAGACACATGATCTTTGGGGGGTGTCTCTGGATGAGGGGCATTACATTTAGATGAGGGTGAGTTATGTTGTTCTTTTACCAGAGACACATGATCTTTGTGGTGTGTCTCTGGATGAGGGGCATTACCTTTAGATGAGGGTGAGTTCTGTTGTTCTTTTACCAGAGACACATGATCTTTGGGGTGTGTCTCTGGATGAGGGGCATTACCTTTAGATGAGGGTGAGTTCTGTTGTTCTTTTACCAGAGACACATGATCTTTGGGGTGTGTCTCTGGATGAGGGGCATTACCTTTAGATGAGGGTGAGTTCTGTTGTTCTTTTACCAGAGACACATGATCTTTGGGGTGTCTCTGGATGAGGGGCATTACCTTTAGATGAGGGTGAGTTCTGTTGTTATTTTACCAGAGACACATGATCTTTGGGGTGTGTCTCTGGATGAGGGGCATTACCTTTAGATGAGGGTGAGTTCTGTTGTTCTTTTACCAGAGACACATGATCTTTAGGGGGTGTCTCTGGATGAGGGGCATTACATTTAGATGAGGGTGAGTTCTGTTGTTCTTTTACCAGAGACACATGATCTTTGGGGGGTGTCTCTGGATGAGGGGCATTACCTTTAGATGAGGGTGAGTTCTGTTGTTCTTTTACCAGAGACACATGATCTTTGGGGGGTGTCTCTGGATGAGGGGCATTACCTTTAGATGAGGGTGAGTTCTGTTGTTCTTTTACCAGAGACACATGATCTTTGGGGGGTGTCTCTGGATGAGGGGCATTACCTTTAGATGAGGGTGAGTTCTTTTGTTCTTTTACCAGAGACACATGATCTTTAGGGGGTGTCTCTGGATGAGGGGCATTACCTTTAGATGAGGGTGAGTTCTGTTGTTCTTTTACCAGAGACACATGATCTTTGGGGTGTGTCTCTGGATGAGGGGCATTACCTTTAGATGAGGGTGAGTTCTGTTGTTCTTTTACCAGAGACACATGATCTTTGGGGTGTGTCTCTGGATGAGGGGTATTACCTTTAGATGAGGGTGAGTTCTGTTATTCTTTTACCAGAGACACATGATCTTTGGGGGGTGTCTCTGGATGAGGGGCATTACATTTAGATGAGGGTGAGTTCTGTTGTTCTTTTACCAGAGACACATGATCTTTGGGGGGTGTCTCTGGATGAGGGGCATTACCTTTAGATGAGGGTGAGTTCTGTTGTTCTTTTACCAGAGACACATGATCTTTTGGGTGTGTCTCTGGATGAGGGGCATTACCTTTAGATGAGGGTGAGTTATGTTGTTCTTTTACCAGAGACACATGATCTTTGGGGGGTGTCTCTGGATGAGGGGCATTACCTTTAGATGAGGGTGAGTTATGTTGTTCTTTTACCAGAGACACATGATCTTTGGGGTGTGCCTCTGGATGAGGGGCATTACCTTTAGATGAGGGTGAGTTCTGTTGTTCTTTTACCAGAGACACATGATCTTTGGGGGGTGTCTCTGGATGAGGGGCATTACCTTTAGATGAGGGTGAGTTCTGTTGTTCTTTTACCAGAGACACATGATCTTTGGGGGGTGTCTCTGGATGAGGGGCATTACCTTTAGATGAGGGTGAGTTCTGTTGTTCTTTTACCAGAGACACATGATCTTTGGGGGGTGTCTCTGGATGAGGGGCATTACCTTTAGATGAGGGTGAGTTCTGTTGTTCTTTTACCAGAGACACATGATCTTTGGGGGGTGTCTCTGGATGAGGGGCATTACATTTAGATGAGGGTGAGTTATGTTGTTATTTTACCAGAGACACATGATCTTTGGGGGTGTCTCTGGATGAGGGGCATTACATTTAGATGAGGGTGAGTTCTGTTGTTCTTTTACCAGAGACACATGATCTTTGTGGGGTGTCTCTGGATGAGGGGCATTACATTTAGATGAGGGTGAGTTCTGTTATTCTTTTACCAGAGACACATGATCTTTTGGGTGTGTCTCTGGATGAGGGGCATTACCTTTAGATGAGGGTGAGTTCTGTTGTTCTTTTACCAGAGACACATGATCTTTGGGGTGTCTCTGGATGAGGGGCATTACATTTAGATGAGGGTGAGTTCTGTTGTTCTTTTACCAGAGACACATGATCTTTGGGGTGTCTCTGGATGAGGGGCATTACCTTTAGATGAGGGTGAGTTCTGTTGTTCTTTTACCAGAGACACATGATCTTTGGGTGTGTCTCTGGATGAGGGGCATTACATTTAGATGAGGGTGAGTTCTGTTGTTCTTTTACCAGAGACACATGATCTTTGGGGTGTGTCTCTGGATGAGGGGCATTACCTTTAGATGAGGGTGAGTTCTGTTGTTCTTTTACCAGAGACACATGATCTTTGGGGGGTGTCTCTGGATGAGGGGCATTACATTTAGATGAGGGTGAGTTCTGTTGTTCTTTTACCAGAGACACATGATCTTTGGGGTGTGTCTCTGGATGAGGGGTATTACCTTTAGATGAGGGTGAGTTCTGTTATTCTTTTACCAGAGACACATGATCTTTTGGGGTGTCTCTGGATGAGGGGCATTACATTTAGATGAGGGTGAGTTATGTTGTTATTTTACCAGAGACACATGATCTTTGGGGTGTGTCTCTGGATGAGGGGCATTACCTTTAGATGAGGGTGAGTTATGTTGTTCTTTTACCAGAGACACATGATCTTTGGGGTGTGTCTCTGGATGAGGGGCATTACCTTTAGATGAGGGTGAGTTCTGTTGTTCTTTTACCAGAGACACATGATCTTTGGGGGGTGTCTCTGGATGAGGGGCATTACATTTAGATGAGGGTGAGTTATGTTGTTCTTTTACCAGAGACACATGATCTTTGGGGGGTGTCTCTGGATGAGGGGCATTACATTTAGATGAGGGTGAGTTATGTTGTTCTTTTACCAGAGACACATGATCTTTGGGGTGTCTCTGGATGAGGGGCATTACATTTAGATGAGGGTGAGTTATGTTGTTATTTTACCAGAGACACATGATCTTTGGGGTGTGTCTCTGGATGAGGGGCATTACCTTTAGATGAGGGTGAGTTCTGTTGTTCTTTTACCAGAGACACATGATCTTTGGGGTGTGTCTCTGGATGAGGGGTATTACCTTTAGATGAGGGTGAGTTCTGTTATTCTTTTACCAGAGACACATGATCTTTGGGGGGTGTCTCTGGATGAGGGGCATTACCTTTAGATGAGGGTGAGTTCTGTTGTTCCTTTACCAGAGACACATGATCTTTGGGGTGTGTCTCTGGATGAGGGGCATTACCTTTAGATGAGGGTGAGTTCTGTTGTTCTTTTACCAGAGACACATGATCTTTGGGGGGTGTCTCTGGATGAGGGGTATTACCTTTAGATGAGGGTGAGTTCTGTTATTCTTTTACCAGAGACACATGATCTTTGGGGGGTGTCTCTGGATGAGGGGCATTACCTTTAGATGAGGGTGAGTTCTGTTGTTCCTTTACCAGAGACACATGATCTTTGGGGTGTCTCTGGATGAGGGGCATTACATTTAGATGAGGGTGAGTTATGTTGTTCTTTTACCAGAGACACATGATCTTTGGGGTGTCTCTGGATGAGGGGCATTACATTTAGATGAGGGTGAGTTCTGTTGTTCTTTTACCAGAGACACATGATCTTTGGGGGGTGTCTCTGGATGAGGGGCATTACATTTAGATGAGGGTGAGTTCTGTTGTTCTTTTACCAGAGACACATGATCTTTGGGGGGTGTCTCTGGATGAGGGGCATTACCTTTAGATGAGGGTGAGTTCTGTTGTTCTTTTACCAGAGACACGTGATCTTTGGGGTGTCTCTGGATGAGGGGCATTACATTTAGATGAGGGTGAGTTCTGTTGTTCTTTTACCAGAGACACATGATCTTTGGGGGGTGTCTCTGGATGAGGGGCATTACCTTTAGATGAGGGTGAGTTATGTTGTTCTTTTACCAGAGACACATGATCTTTAGGGGGTGTCTCTGGATGAGGGGCATTACATTTAGATGAGGGTGAGTTCTGTTGTTCTTTTACCAGAGACACATGATCTTTGGGGGGTGTCTCTGGATGAGGGGCATTACCTTTAGATGAGGGTGAGTTCTGTTGTTCTTTTACCAGAGACACATGATCTTTGGGGTGTCTCTGGATGAGGGGCATTACCTTTAGATGAGGGTGAGTTCTGTTGTTCTTTTACCAGGAGACACATGATCTTTGGGGTGTCTCTGGATGAGGGGCATTACATTTAGATGAGGGTGAGTTCTGTTGTTCTTTTACCAGAGACACATGATCTTTGGGGTGTCTCTGGATGAGGGGCATTACCTTTAGATGAGGGTGAGTTCTGTTATTCTTTTACCAGAGACACATGATCTTGTGGGGTGTCTCTGGATGAGGGGCATTACATTTAGATGAGGGTGAGTTCTGTTGTTCTTTTACCAGAGACACATGATCTTTGGGGGGTGTCTCTGGATGAGGGGCATTACATTTAGATGAGGGTGAGTTCTGTTGTTCTTTTACCAGAGACACATGATCTTTGGGGTGTGTCTCTGGATGAGGGGCATTACCTTTAGATGAGGGTGAGTTATGTTGTTCTTTTACCAGAGACACATGGTCTTTGGGGGGTGTCTCTGGATGAGGGGCATTACATTTAGATGAGGGTGAGTTCTGTTGTTCTTTTACCAGAGACACATGATCTTTGGGGGGTGTCTCTGGATGAGGGGCATTACCTTTAGATGAGGGTGAGTTCTGTTGTTCCTTTACCAGAGACACGTGATCTTGGCTTGTATTGGAAAGAACGTCAAAACGGTTTTTGACAGACAGAGAAAATATTTCAATACTACTTTTCCCTGGTGCCAGACTATGGTCGGTGTCTCCACCACTACACTCTCCTTTTTCATCACGTGGGGTTTGGGGAGAACCAGACTGGGCTTCCCCTGACACTAGGCCCTGAGCTACAGGAGGGGTGGTTGGACTGCCCTGAGGGACAAAACCACACTGGGCTTCCCCTGACACTAGGCACTGAGCTACAGGAGGGGTGGGTGGACTGCCCTGAGGGATAGAACCAGATTGGGCAACCCCTGAAACTGGGGATTGAGCTACAGGAGGGGTGGGTGGACTGCCCTGAGGGACAGAACCAGACTGGGCAACCCCTGAAACTGGGGATTGAGCTACAGGAGGGGTGGGTGGACTGCCCTGAGGGATAGAACCAGACTGGGCAACCCCTGAAACAGGGGATTGAGCTACAGGATGGGTGGGTGGACTGCCCTGAGGGATAGAACCAGACTGGGCAACCCCTGAAACTGGGGATTGAGCTACAGGATGGGTGGGTGGACTGCCCTGAGGGATAGAACCAGACTGGGCAACCCCTGAAACTGGGGATTGAGCTACAGGATGGGTGGGTGGACTGCCCTGAGGGATAGAACCAGACTGGGCAACCCCTGAAACAGGGGATTGAGCTACAGGATGGGTGGGTGGACTGCCCTGAGGGATAGAACCAGATTGGGCAACCCCTGAAACTGGGGATTGAGCTACAGGAGAGGGGGGGTGGACTGCCCTGAGGGACAGAACCAGAACTGGGCAACCCCTGAAACTGGGGATTGAGCTACAGGAGGGGTGGGTGGACTGCCCTGAGGGACAGAACCAGACTGGGCAACCCCTGAAACTGGGGATTGAGCTACAGGAGGGGTGGGTGGACTGCCCTGAGGGATAGAACCAGACTGGGCAACCCCTGAAACTGGGGATTGAGTTAATGGAAGGGTGGGTGGACTGCCCTGAGGGACAGAACCAGACTGGGCAACCCCTGAAACTGGGGATTGAGCTACAGGAGGGGTGGGTGGACTGCCCTGAGGGACAGAACCAGACTGGGCAACCCCTGAAACTGGGGATTGAGCTACAGGAGGGGTGGGTGGACTGCCCTGAGGGATAGAACCAGACTGGGCAACCCCTGAAACTGGGGATTGAGTTAATGGAGGGGTGGGTGGACTGCCCTGAGGGACAGAAGCAGACTGGACAGCCCCTGACACTAGGCACTGAACTGCAAGAGGGGTGGGTGAACTGCCCCGAGGAGACACAGAGGTGGGGGCATCACCTTGCCTAACACAGGGAGTGGGACA
>CM065700.1:51240481-51270481 GCA_017654935.2 Phymorhynchus buccinoides | reverse complement strand
GAATGACCGGGTAGGTGTCTGCTTCAAGAGTAACCACCAATAAAAACAAGCAAAGGAAGTGACCGTTTGGCACATGGCCAAAATTGGGGTTCAGATTTTCAACGGGAAAAATCGCTGCGGCTTGACCTAATTCGGTCGTTCCTAGCCCTGGTCGACCACAGTACTCAGGCACTGGAAATAGCCTTAGTATCCCCTCAGACAAGAGGCTCCCAATTTGGGCCAAAATGTGGAGCGACCTTTTTTCTTCTTCTTTCTCAATCCAACCACCATCATCAAATTGATGGTTTTGTTGGCATAGAACGTGGGGACTTCGGTCAGGCAGAAACTGTCGGTAAAAACATTGCCGCCCAGATGATCAGCGTTTAAATGTGGAAGCAAATGTAGGGTTGGAGGGTTTAGATTGTTTCTCAGATCCGGGATTTGAAGCCCTCCACCGAGGCCGATGTCACTGCTTCAGGGGATAGGGAGTTCCAATCTACGATGGTCCGGTGAAAGAAGGAGAACTTTCTATAACTTGTCTTGCAGGAGGGAAGGAGGTAAGTGAACTCGTGTGACTGTCTTGTTTGACGTGTTGGCGGGTTGAGAGACGGGCTGTAAGGGGTGTTGATGGGAATGTCCCCCCGCTGATATTTGAAGAAAGTGGACAGTCTAGATGCCCGCCTCCTGTCGGCGAGTGGAGTCCAGTGCAGCTGGGTGTACATGTCTTCCACGCTGGATGTCTGGCGGTGCCTGTTCACCACCCAGCGGGCAGCCCGTCGCTGCACCTTCTCCACTCTGCCGACATCTTTCGCGGTGTAGGGGTCCCATACCGGCGAGGCATATTCTAGTGTGGGCCTGACCAGCGACTTGTATGCCTTCTCCTTGATGTTGACTGACCCCACTTTTAGGTTGCGCCGGAGGAAGCCAAGGGTCTTACTGGCTTTGCTGATCACATTTGAGATGTGGGTGTCCCATCTAAGGTCTTGTGAGATGGTAACACCCAGATACTTGGTCTCATCTACCCGTTTCAAGTCCTGCCCATGGAGTTGGTAGTTTTTTATCAGGGGATTTCTTTTTCTGTTCACATGGAGGCTCTCACATTTGTCCGGGTGGAAGGACATCATCCATTTGTTCTCCCAGGATGCCAACGCATTGAGGTCAAGTTGGAGATCCTCGTGGTCTTCAGGAGAGTTCACTGGTCGGTGACAGAGGGTATCGTCTGAAAAGAGACGAGAAGTTGAAGAGAGCTGCCTTGGAAGATCATTGATGAAGAACAGGAAAAGGGCCGGCCCAAGCACAGAACCTTGGGGGACTCCTGATTCCACAGGGATAGCTTCAGACGTGGCTCCTTCCAAACCAACTCTCTGTTGTCAGCCTGCCAGGAAGCTCTCAATCCATCTGTTGATTGAACCCCTGATCCCATAGTGGTGGAACTTGTGGATGAGGAGGGAGTGGGAAACCTTATCGAAGGCCTTTTCAAAGTCCATGACTAGGACATCGGTCTGTCTCCCCTTCTCCATGTTGCCGGAAAGCTCATCCACCAGGCCCAGAAGCTGGCTCTCACAGGATCTTCCTCTCCGAAACCCATGCTGTTCCTCACTGAGTATGTCATTGGCCTCGGCGGATCCCATAATTGTACTGACGACAATATGTTCGAGGATTTTGCACGGAATACTAGTGAGGGAGATGGGGCGGTAGTTGGCTGGTTTGTAGCGCTCACCCTTCTTGTACACTAACCTGACCAACGAAGGGGACAAATTCACAGACCCGCTACAGGCTGCTAGCTTTCCAGCGGAAAGGAACCTGTGAGAACCTGTGAGTATCCTGTATCAGAACAATCAGAGTTGATTGTGGTCACGTACAGCAAAGAAGAAGAAGGAGAACAGACGTTAAAACCTCAGCTTGTATCACTATCAGAATGGGTGGGCAATAAAAAATGTGTTCATTTATCTGTCCCTAGACCAGGGGAGATAATCTGTTGACTGACAAAGCCATGGACTATGCTGTGTTGTGTTCTAGTTGTGTTCTAACCTATCTGCCAATGTCCACATTTAACGCCCTACTGACAAAGCCATGGACTATGCTGTGTTATGTTCTAACCTATCTGCCAATGTCCACATTTAACGCCCTACTGACAAAGCCATGGACTATGCTGTGTTATGTTCTAGTTGTGTTCTAACCTATCTGCCAATGTCCACATTTAACGCCCTACTGACAAAGCCATGGACTATGCTGTGTTATGTTCTAACCTATCTGCCAATGTCCACATTTAACACCCTACTGACAAAGCCATGGACTATGCTGTGTTGTGTTCTAGTTGTGTTCTAACCTATCTGCCAATGTCCACATTTAACGCCCTACTGACAAAGCCATGGACTATGCTGTGTTATGTTCTAGTTGTGTTCTAACCTATCTGCCAATGTCCACATTTAACACCCTACTGACAAAGCCATGGACTATGCTGTGTTATGTTCTAACCTATAGATCTGCCAATGTCCACATTTAACACCCTACTGACAAAGCCATGGACTATGCTGTGTTATGTTCTAACCTATCTGCCAATGTCCACATTTAACACCCTACTGACAAAGCCATGGACTATGCTGTGTTATGTTCTAACCTATCTGCCAATGTCCACATTTAACACCCTACTGACAAAGCCATGGACTATGCTGTGTTATGTTCTAACCTATAGATCTGCCAATGTCCACATTTAACACCCTACTGACAAAGCCATGGACTATGCTGTGTTATGTTCTAACCTATAGATCTGCCAATGTCCACATTAACGCCCCAAGAATGGTAATCAATGACTGAAAGTTGGGCTTTTTCCCGTCAATTGATTATATTTCGTACAGCCCCCATATTTTTATGCTGCGGATACTTCGGTTTCTTACACCGAAATATCAATAATGACTCATTGACTCTACCACCAAAGTCAAACTGCTTTCCTACACCACCATGGTACGGACTATATTATATAATTATGGAGTACGCCTTTGCTGTCATCTAGGTAACGACACTCACCAGCTACACAGATTTACACAGATGGCTCAGTTTTAGAATCTTATACAGGAGCTGGATTTGTGATCCCTGATTTAAAAGTTAAAAAATCATTCTGTTTAGGAAAAGACTTATGGCCTTATCTTGGATACCTGATGTTAATATGGCAATTTGCAACATTCTAATTTGCGTTGACTCTAAATCTGTTCTTTATAGCTTACGAAACTGGAATGTAAACATTAGGAGAGATTTGATTTTTGATATCAAATTCATGATGCATTCTATCATGGCTAAAGGAATTTTTGTAGAGTTTTGCTGGCATCCATCACATTGTGGTATTTATTGGAATGAAACAGCTGATAAACTAGCGAAAGAAGGTGCCCTTAGAAAGCATCCAGATAGGACATTGAAACTGGAAAAACATGAAATAAATTCAAGCTATTAATATTATGTCAAAGATCTTTGTCTAGTTTAATCTACAAAATTCGACTAAATTCATGGAAAACCAAATTTTCCAAAGATGTACATGTATGTAGAATGCGCTTGTGGTCACCCAAGTCTGTCTATTCATCATATTATTTTTGAATGTCCAGTTTTAACTTCCTCATACAAAAATGTTAAGATAAATATAGGAAAGTTAGAACCTATAAAAGCATTTACAGCCCTGAAATGATTGACATTGCAAAGGTTATATCCAGCTCTGAGATTGTTCATTTGTTATAATTGATTCATTACTTTACGGTTGATTATTGTATTATTGTTCATAGGCACACCCACGCACTTAGGTGCGCACGTCACGCACACACACACACACACACACACACAACACACACACACACACACACACACATATGAGCGCGCATGCGCACACAATTTTCTCCCCTCTTTTCAATTCATTGATTTGTTTGTTGTTTTTTATTTTTAAAAAATTTAAGTCTAATATCACCATTGTTGTGAACAGACTTTAAATGAAATCAATCAGTCAAATCAACACAGCAGCTAGAGATCATGGTACAGCGCAGGGCAGCCAGATTCCCTTGTAACAACTACACAGACAAGTCACCTGGCTGCGTTGACAATTCTCAGGGAGCTGCAGTGGGACAGCCTAGAAGAGCGGAGGAAGATCAGCCGCCTGAGTTTGCTGCATCAAATCAACAAGGGATTGGTTGACTTCAATCCAAATCAGTACCCAAGACCCAGCCACCCTAGTTTGCTGCATCAAATCAACAAGGGATTGGTTGACTTCAATCCAAATCAGTACCCATGACCCAGCCACCCTAGTTTGCTGCATATAATCAATAAGGGATTGGTTGACCAATCCGAATCAGTACCCATGACCCAGCCACCCTAGTTTGCTGCATCAAATCTTCTGGATCAGTTGACTTCAATCCAAATCAGTACCCATGACCCAGCCACCCTAGTTTGCTGCATCAAATCAACAAGGGATTGGTTGACTTCAATCCAAATCAGTACCCATGACTAAGCCACCCTAGAACAAGAGGAACACAGAGATTGTTTCAAGAAAGGACATCAAGGTCAGCACAGTCCAGACAGAGGCCTTCTATTGTGTCAAGGTGTATTGTATTGTGCTGTACATCGAGTCCAGACAGAGGCTTCACATCAAGGCACACAGTGAGATGTATTGTAATGTATTGTATTATAATAATGTACTGTAATACAGGCCCAAGGCATGGGGGGCCAGTCATCGAGGCCACAGTCCAGACAGAGGCTTCACATCAAGGCACACAGTGAGATGTATTGTATTGTATTATAATAATGTACTGTAATACAGGCCCAAGGCATGGGGGGCCAGTCATCGAGGCCACAGTCCAGACAGAGGCTTCACATCAAGGCACACAGTGAGATGTATTGTATTGTATTATAATAATGTACTGTATTACAGGCCCAAGGCATGGGGGGCCAGTCATCGAGGCCAGCACAGTCCACACAGAGGCTTCACATCAAGGCACACAGTGAGATGTATTGTAATGTATTGTATTATAATAATGTACTGTATTACAGGCCCAAGGCATGGGGGGCCAGTCATCGAGGCCACAGTCCAGACAGAGGCTTCACATCAAGGGACACAGTGAGATGTATTGTAATGTATTGTATTATAATAATGTACTGTAATACAGGCCCAAGGCATGGGGGGCCAGTCATCGAGGCCACAGTCCAGACAGAGGCTTCACATCAAGGCGCGCAGTGAGGTTTACCCAGGAGCTGCCCATGTACGTCGCTTCATTGTGCCCGATCAACAAGGTGTGTGTATGTGTGTGTATATGTCAGTGTGTGTGTGTGTATATCAGTGTGTGTGTGTGTGTGTATATATCAGTGTGTGTGTGTGTCATGTTAGGATCCTCTGTGTGTGTGTGTGTGTGTCACTCTGTGTGTGTGTGTGTGTCACTCTGTGTGTGTGTGTGTGTGTGCGTGCACTAGCGTGTGTTATGTGTGTGTCTGTCAGTGTGTGTGTATATGTGTAGGTGTGTGCGTGCATGCATGTGTAGGTGTGTGTATGAGTGTGTGTGCGTCACTGTGTGTATGTGTTTGTGTGTAAGTGTGTGTGTGCTTGTGTGTGTGTCAAGTCAAGTCAAAATGATCTTTATTGACGATAAAATAGTAAGCTTGATAAAGCTTTTTTACATCCTGTGTGTGTCAGTGTGTGTACGTGTGTGTGCGTGTGTGAATGTCTGTATTTGTGCGTGTGTGCGCATGTGTGTGTGTGTGAGTGAGAGAGTGAGAGAGAGAGATACAGACAGAGTAGAGAGAGGTGGGGAGACAGAAAAGAGAGAGATAATTTAATTAATGTCTGTAAAGCTCATATGTCTAATACCAAAGTTCCATGTCTGTAAAGCTCATATGTCTAATACCAAAGTTCCGACGGTCGTGGAACATCCTGGTGGAAGGATTTCTCAGCCCCCCCCCGCTCAACAAAAGGTTTGACGGACAGGCAAATTACGGACAGATGCCTGAAATTACTGTTTTCAGAGCTTGGGATTACTGACAGTGAAGATTTGGGGTAAACAGGTCTGGCAGATGCCTGAAATTACTGATTTCAGAGCTTGGATTACTGACAGTGAACATTTGGGGTAGACAGGTCTGCAGATGCCTGAAATAACTGATTTAAGACAGGAACAACAAATCAGTCTTTCGGGTAGGAAAAAAGGTCCTTTAATAGAAAAAAAAAAAAAAATGTTTTTAAAGAGGTTAATTCTACTCAGTCAATTTTTCTCATTTCCCTTCTTCTTCCATCGGCTTCCTGCTTGCTGTCACTTTTGGTGTGTCTCAAACCTTTGACCCGCATCTTCTTCATCGCTTCCTGCTTGCTGTTCACTAGGCGTTGTGTTGATTTACCAACCTTCTGTCGTCCATCGAGCTATGCAAGCAGGAGCTTCTGCTTGCTGTCACTTTTGTTGTGTCGTCCTTTTCCTTCTTCTTCCATCGCTTCCTGCTTGATATGTCACTTTTCGGTAGTTGTCAGTCTCCGTTATCCCTTCTTCTTCCATCGCTTCCTGCTTGCTGTCACTTTTGTTGTGTCTCCTTTCCCTTCTTCGTTCCATCGCTTCCTGCTTGCATTTGTCACTTTTGTTGTGTCTCCTTTCCCTTCTTCTTCCATCGCTTCCTGCTTGCTGTCACTTTTGTTGTGTCTCCTTTCCCTTCTTCTTCCATCGCTTCCTGCTTGCTGTCACTTTTGTTGTGTCTCCCTTTCCCTTCTTCTTCCATCGCTTCCTGCTTGCTGTCACTTTTGTTGTGTTTTCTTCCTTCTACAGCAAAATGTGTGCTGTGAGTTGCCCTGGATCTCAATTCCCTTCTTCTTCCATCGCTTCCTGCTTGCTGTCACTTTTGTTGTGTCTCATTTCCCTTCTTCTTCCATCGCTTCCTGCTTGCTGTCACTTTTGTTGTGTCTCCTTTCCCTTCTTCTTCCATCGCTTCCTGCTTGCTGTCACTTTTGTTGTGTCTCCTTTCCCTTCTTCTTCCATCGCTTCCTGCTTGCTGTCACTTTTGTTGTGTCTGATTTCCCTTCTTCTTCCATCGCTTCCTGCTTGCTGTCACTTTTGTTGTGTCTCATTTCCCTTCTTCTTCCATCGCTTCCTGCTTGCTGTCACTTTTGTTGTGTCTCCTTTCCCTTCTTCTTCCATCGCTTCCTGCTTGCTGTCACTTTTGTTGTGTCTGATTTCCTTCTTCTTCTCATCGCTTCCTGCTTGCTGTCACTTTTGTTGTGTGTCCTTTCCTTCTTCTTCCATCGCTTCCTGCTTGCTGTCACTTTTGTTGTGTCTCATTTCCCTTCTTCTTCCATCGCTTCCTGCTTGCTGTCACTTTTGTTGTGTCTCCTTTCCCTTCTTCTTCCATCGCTTCCTGCTTGCTGTCACTTTTGTTGTGTCTCATTTCCCTTCTTCTTCCATCGCTTCCTGCTTGCTGTCACTTTTGTTGTGTCTCCTTTCCCTTCTTCTTTCCCATCGCTTCCTGCTTGCTGTCACTTTTGTTGTGTTTGATTTTCCTTCTTCTTCCATCGCTTCCTGCTTGCTGTCACTTTTGTTGTGTCTCCTTTCCCTTCTTCTTCCATCGCTTCCTGCTTGCTGTCACTTTTGTTGTGTTTGATTTTCCTTCTTCTTCCCATCGCTTCCTGCTTGCTGTCACTTTTGTTGTGTCTCCTCTTCCTTCTTCTTCCATCGCTTCCTGCTTGCTGTCACTTTTGTTGTGTCTCCTTTCCCTTCTTCTTCCATCGCTTCCTGCTTGCTGTCACTTTTGTTGTGTGTCCTTTCCCCTTCTTCTTCCATCGCTTCCTGCTTGCTGTCACTTTTGTTGTGTCTCCTTTCCCTTCTTCTTCCATCGCTTCCTGCTTGCTGTCACTTTTGTTGTGTCTCCTCTCCCTTCTTCTTTCATCGCTTCCTGCTTGCTGTCACTTTTTGTTGTGTCTCATTTCCCTTCTTCTTCCATCGCTTCCTGCTTGCTGTCACTTTTGTTGTGTCTCCTTTTCCTTCTTCTTCCATCGCTTCCTGCTTGCTGTCACTTTCGTTGTGTCTCCTTTTCATCTCTTCTTCGACATGTCGTCCTGTCTTCCCTTTCTTCTTCTTCCATCGCTTCCTGCTTGCTGTCACTTTTGTTGTGTCTCATTTCCCTTCTTCTTCCATCGCTTCCTGCTTGCTGTCACTTTTGTTGTGTGTCATTGTCCTTCTTCTTCCATCGCTTCCTGCTTGCTGTCACTTTTGTTGTGTTTCCTTTTCCTTCTTCTTCCATCGCTTCCTGCTTGCTGTCACTTTGTTGTGTCTCCTTTCCCTTCTTCTTCCATCGCTTCCTGCTTGCTGTCACTTTTGTTGTGTCTCCTTTTCCTTCTTCTTCCATCGCTTCCTGCTTGCTGTCACTTTTGTTGTGTCTCCTCTCCCTTCTTCTTCCATCGCTTCCTGCTTGCTGTCACTTTTGTTGTGTCTCCTTTTCCTTCTTCTTCCATCGCTTCCTGCTTGCTGTCACTTTTGTTGTGTCTCTTCTTTCCCTTCTTCTTCCATCGCTGTTATCCTGCTTGCTGTCACTTTTGTTGTGTCCCCTAGTTCCCTTCTTCTTCCATCGCTTCCTGCTTGCTGTCACTTTTGTTGTGTTTCCTCTCCCTTCTTCTTCCATCGCTTCCTGCTTGCTGTCACTTTTGTTGTGTCTCCTCTTCCTTCTTCTTACATCCATCCTGCTTGCTGTCACTTTTGTTGTGTCCCCTTTCCCTTCTTCTTCCATCGCGTCCTGCTTGCTGTCACCTTTTGTTGTGTCTCATTTCCCTTCTTCTTCCATCGCTTCCTGCTTGCTGTCACTTTTGTTGTGTTTGATTTCCCTTCTTCTTCCATCGCTTCCTGCTTGCTGTCACTTTTGTTGATGTCTCATTTCCTTTCTTCTTCCATCGCTTCCTGCTTGCTGTCACTTTTGTTGTGTTTGATTTTCCTTCTTCTTCCATCGCTTCCTGCTTGCTTTCTCTCACTTTTGTTGTGTCCTGATTTTCCTTTCTTCTTCCATCGCTTCCTGCTTGCTGTCACTTTTGTTGTGTCCCCTATCCCTTCTTCTTCCATCGCTTCCTGCTTGCTGTCACTTTTGTTGTGTCTCCTACCTTCCCTTCTGCTTGCTTGTCTTTTGTTTGTCTCGTTTCCCTTCTTCTTCCATCGCTTCCTGCTTGCTGTCACTTTTGTTGTGTCTCCTTTCCCTTCTTCTTCCATCGCTTCCTGCTTGCTGTCACTTTTGTTGTGTCTCATTTCCCTTCTTCTTCCATCGCTTCCTGCTTGCTGTCACTTTTGTTGTGTCTGATTTTCCTTCTTCTTCCATCGCTTCCTGCTTGCTGTCACTTTTGTTGTGTCTGATTTTCCTTCTTCTTCCATCGCTTCCTGCTTGCTGTCACTTTTGTTGTGTCTGATTTCCCTTCTTCTTCCATCGCTTCCTGCTTGCTGTCACTTTTGTTGTGTCTCCTTTTCCTTCTTCTTCCATCGCTTCCTGCTTGCTGTCACTTTTGTTGTGTCTCCTTTCCCTTCTTCTTCCATCGCTTCCTGCTTGCTGTCACTTTTGTTGTGTCTCCTTTTCCTTCTTCTTCCATCGCTTCCTGCTTGCTGTCACTTTTGTTGTGTCTCCTCTTCCTTCTTCTTCCATCGCTTCCTGCTTGCTGTCACTTTTGTTGTGTCTCCTTTTCCTTCTTCTTCCATCGCTTCCTGCTTGCTGTCACTTTTGTTGTGTCTGATTTCCCTTCTTCTTCCATCGCTTCCTGCTTGCTGTCACTTTTGTTGTGTCTCCTTTTCCTTCTTCTTCCATCGCTTCCTGCTTGCTGTCACTTTTGTTGTGTCTCCTTTTCCTTCTTCTTCCATCGCTTCCTGCTTGCTGTCACTTTTGTTGTGTCTCCTTTCCCTTCTTCTTCCATCGCTTCCTGCTTGCTGTCACTTTTGTTGTGTCTCATTTCCCTTCTTCTTCCATCGCTTCCTGCTTGCTGTCACTTTTGTTGTGTCTCCTTTTCCTTCTTCTTCCATCGCTTCCTGCTTGCTGTCACTTTTGTTGTGTCTCATTTTCCTTCTTCTTCCATCGCTTCCTGCTTGCTGTCACTTTTGTTGTGTCTCCTTTCCCTTCTTCTTCCATCGCTTCCTGCTTGCTGTCACTTTTGTTGTGTCTCATTTCCCTTCTTCTTCCATCGCTTCCTGCTTGCTGTCACTTTTGTTGTGTCTCATTTCCCTTCTTCTTCCATCGCTTCCTGCTTGCTGTCACTTTTGTTGTGTTTCCTTTTTGTGTCCTTACATTCAAAATGGACTTATAGTCTGAAACATCTGTATTGTTTTTTTCTTTCTATTAAAGGACCTTTTTCCTACCCGAAAGACTGATTTGTTGTTCCTGTGTGCAAAGGTCCTAGTGGTCACAAATTACCTTCACTGATTTCAGAGTTTGGATTACTGACAGTGAACATTTGGGGTAGACAGGTCTGCAGATGCCTGAAATAACTGATTTCAGAGCTTGGATTACTGACAGTGAACATTTGGGGTAGACAGGTCTGCAGATGCCTGATATAACTGATTTCAGAGCTTGGATTACTGACAGTGGACATTTGGGGTAGACGGGTCTGGTGCAGGTGTCATGGAAAGGTCACATCATGTCATGATTGTGCAGGTGTCATGGAAAGATCATGTCACGATTGTCTGTGCAGGTGTCATGATTGTGCAGGTGTCATGGAAAGGTCATGTCATGATTGTGCAGGTGTCATGGAAAGGTTATGTCGTGATTGTCTGTGCATGTGTCATGGAAAGGTCATGTCATTATGGTACCGTGTCATGGAAAGGTCATGCCATGATTGTCTGTGCAGGTGTCATGGAAAGGTCATGCCATGTCATGATTATGCTGGTGTCATGTAAAGGTCATGTCATGATTGTCTGTGCAGGTGTCATCTCATGTCATGATTGTCTGAGCAGGTGTCATGGAAAAGTCGCGTCATGTGTGTGTGTGTGTGTGTGTGTCATGGAAAGGTCATGTCTTGTCATGATCGGATGTGTCGTGGAAGGTCATGTCATGATTGTCTGTGCATGTGTCATTGAAAGGTCATGTGTCACGATTGTATGTGCAGGTGTCACGGAAAGGTCATGTCATGGTTGTCTGTGCAAGTGTAATGGAAAGGTCATGTCCTGATTGTATATGCAGGTGTCATGGAAAGGTCATGTCATGATTTTGCAGGTGTCATGGACAGGTCATGTCATGATTGTCTATGCAGGTGTCATGGAAAGGTCATAGCATGATGGTTTTCTATACAGGTGTCCTGGAAATGTCATGTCATGATGGTTTTCTATGCAAGTGTCATGGAAAGTTCACGTCATGTGGTTTAAGCAAATCTTTATTCATTTCGAAAACGATCAAACAGAAAGACAATTAGAGCAACAACAAGCTCGAAGCTTATACCGTGCTCCTTAAATTAACATCATAATTGCACAATTGATTGAACAGATGGAGACTGCATTTAAATCACGTCATGTCATATGATGTTTTCTATGCAGGTATCATGGAAAGGTCATGTCATGTCATATGATGTTTTCTATGCAGGTGTCATGGAAAGGTCATGTCATGATGGTTTTCTATACAGGTGTCATGGAAAGTTCACGTAATGTCATGATGGTTTTCAATGCAGATATCATGGAAAGTTCACATCATGTCAGGATGGTTTTCTATACAGCTGTCATGGAAAGGTCATGCCATGTCATGATGGTTTTCTATACGGCTGTCATGGAAAGGTGTCATGTCGTGATGGTTTTCTATACAGCTGTCATGGAAAGGTTGTGTCATGTCGTGGTGGTTTTCTATACAGCTGTCATGGAAAGGTCGTGTCATGTCATGATGGTTTTATATACAGCTGTCATGGAAAGGTCATGTCATGGTGGGTTTTCTATACAGCTGTCATGGAAAGGTCGTGTCATGTCATGGTGGTTTTCTATACAGCTGTCATGGAAAGGTCATGTTATATGATGGTTTTCTATACAGCTGTCATGGAAAGTTCACGTCATGTTATATGATGGTTTTCTATGCAGCTGTCATGGAAATGTCATGTTTGTTATATGATGGTTTTCTATACAGCTGTCATGGAAAGGTCACATCATTTCATATGATGGTTTTCTATACAGCTGTCATGGAAAGGTCACATCATTTCATATGATGGTTTTCTATACAGCTGTCATGGAAAGGTCACATCATTTCATATGATGGTTTTCTATACAGCTGTCATGGAAAGGTCACATCATTTCATATGATGGTTTTCTATACAGCTGTCATGGAAAGGTCACATCATTTCATATGATGGTTTTCTATACAGCTGTCATGGAAAGGTCATGCCATGATGTTTTTCTATGCAGATGTCACGGAAAGGTCATGTCATGACGGCTTTCTATACAGGTGTAATGGAAAGGTCACGTCATGATGTTTTCTATGCAGGTGCCATGTAAAGGTCATGTCATGACGGCTTTCTATACAGCTGTCATGGAAAGGTCATGTCATGGTGGGTTTTCTATACAGCTGTCATGGAAAGGTCGTGTCATGTCATGGTGGTTTTCTATACAGCTGTCATGGAAAGGTCATGTTATATGATGGTTTTCTATACAGCTGTCATGGAAAGTTCACGTCATGTTATATGATGGTTTTCTATGCAGCTGTCATGGAAATGTCATGTTTGTTATATGATGGTTTTCTATACAGCTGTCATGGAAAGGTCACATCATTTCATATGATGGTTTTCTATACAGCTGTCATGGAAAGGTCACATCATTTCATATGATGGTTTTCTATACAGCTGTCATGGAAAGGTCACATCATTTCATATGATGGTTTTCTATACAGCTGTCATGGAAAGGTCACATCATTTCATATGATGGTTTTCTATACAGCTGTCATGGAAAGGTCACATCATTTCATATGATGGTTTTCTATACAGCTGTCATGGAAAGGTCATGCCATGATGTTTTTCTATGCAGATGTCACGGAAAGGTCATGTCATGACGGCTTTCTATACAGGTGTAATGGAAAGGTCACGTCATGATGTTTTCTATGCAGGTGCCATGTAAAGGTCATGTCATGACGGCTTTCTATACAGGTGTAATGGAAAGGTCACGTCATGATGTTTTCTATGCAGGTGTCATGGAAAGGTCACATCATGTCACGATGGTTTTCTATGCAGGTGTCATGGAAAGGTCATGTCATGTCATGATGGTTTTCTATGCAGGTGTCATGAAAAGGTCACATCATGTCACGATGGTTTTCTTTGCAGGTGCCATGGAAAGGTCATGTCATGGTTTTCTATGCAGGTGTCATGGAAAGGTCACATCATGTCACGATGGTTTTCTTTGCAGGTGTCATGGAAAGGTCATGTCATGGTTTTCTATGCAGGTGTCATGGAAAGGTCACATCATGTCACGATGGTTTTCTATGCAGGTGTCATGGAAAGGTCACATGTCACGATGGTTTTCTATGCAGGTGTCATGGAAAGGTCATGTCATGTCATGATGGTTTTCTATGCAGGTGTCATGGAAAGGTCATGTCATGATGGTTTTCTATGCAGGTGTCATGGAAAGTCCCCTTCCCAGACTACAAACCTGTGGACTTCACTGCACCAACTGTGTCAGCCGCACCGGTGTGGGCCGATGTGGATGTCAGGAAACAGCACACTCAGTGAGTGAATTTATACAGTATTGTACACTGTGTTACTGTGAGCCGCACCAATCTGTTAACCGCACCAACTGTGTCAGCCGCACCGGTGTGGGCCGATGTGGATGTCAGGAAACAGCACACTCAGTGAGTGAATTTATACAGTATTGTACACTGTGTTACTGTGAGCCGCACCAATCTGTTAACCGCACCAACTGTGTCAGCCGCACCGGTGTGGGCCGATGTGGATGTCAGGAAACAGCACGCTCAGTGAGTGAATTTATACAGTATTGTACACTGTGTTACTGTGAGCCGCACCAATCTGTTAACCGCACCAACTGTGTCAGCCGCACCGGTGTGGGCCGATGTGGATGTCAGGAAACAGCACGCTCAGTGAGTGAATTTATACAGTATTGTACACTGTGTTACTGTGAGCCGCACCAATCTGTTAACCGCACCAACTGTGTCAGCCGCACCGGTGTGGGCCGATGTGGATGTCAGGAAACAGCACGCTCAGTGAGTGAATTTATACAGTATTGTACACTGTGTTACTGTTAGCCGCACCAACTGTGTTAGCCGCACCAACTGTGTTAGCTGTACCAACTGTGTTAGCCACACCAACTGTGTTAGCCGCACCAACTGTGTTAGCCACACCAACTGTGTTAGCCGCATTAACTGTGTTAACCGCACTTACTGTGTTAGCCGCACCAACTGTGTTAGCCGCACCAACTGTGTTAGCCGCACTTGGAAAATAAAGTTTAAGTTTTCAAAAGTTTTCAAGTTTACTGTGTTAGCCGCACCAAGAGTGTTAACCGCACCATCTGTGTCAGCCGCTCCGGTGTGGGCTGATGTAGATGTCAGGAAACAGCACGCTCAGTGAGTGAATTTATACAGTATTGTACACTGTGTTACTGTGAGCCGCACCAATCTGTTAGCCGCACCAACTGTGTCAGCCGCACCGGTGTGGGCCGATGTGGATGTCAGGAAACAGCACGCTCAGTGAGTAAATTTATACAGTATTGTACACTGTTAGCCGCACCGGTGTGGGCCGATGTGGATGTCAGGAAACAGCACGCTCAGTGAGTAAATTTATACAATATTGTACACTGTTAGCCGCACCTGTGTGGGCTGATGTGGATGTCATAAAACAGCCAACACAGGTAATGATATATTGTGTTGTGTTGTGTTGTGTTTTATTGTTTTGTTTCTTACTCTATGCTAGCAGGATCTGTGCTAGACATACAGCCAACACAGGTAATGATATATTGTGTTGTGTTGTGTTGTGTTTTATTGTTTTGTTTCTTACTCTATGCTAGCAGGATCTGTGCTAGACATACAGCCAACACAGGTAATGATATATTGTGTTGTGTTGTGTTGTGTTTTATTGTTTTGTTTCTTACTCTATGCTAGCAGGATCTGTGCTAGACATACAGCCAACACAGGTAATGATATATTGTGTTGTGTTTTATTGTTTTGTTTCTTACTCTATGCTAGCAGGATCTGTGCGGGCTAATGAGGACATTTGGATATAACCAGCACAGGGTTTGTCGTTGTTTTTTATGTCCCATATTCATATTTTAGCTTTTACACCAGCGTTATTTCTACTCTGTTCATTCTAACTCCCAATTCACAGCAACAACAGCTTCAAAGCCAGTGATCCACCGTCGTTATTTCTACTCTGTTCATTCTAACTCCCAATTCACAGCAACAACAGCTTCAAAGCCAGTGATCCACCGTCGTTATTTCTACTCTGTTCATTCTAACTCCCAATTCACAGCAACAACAGCTTCAAAGCCAGTGATCCACCATCGTTATTTCTACTCTGTTCATTCTAACTCCCAATTCACAGCAACAACAGCTTCAAAGCCAGTGATCCACCGTCGTTATTTCTACTCTGTTCATTCTAACTCCCAATTCACAGCAACAACAGCTTCAAAGTCAGTGATCCACCGTCGTTATTTCTACTCTGTTCATTCTAACTCCCAATTCACAGCAACAACAGCTTCAAAGTCAGTGATCCACCGTCGTTATTTCTACTCTGTTCATTCTAACTCCCAATTCACAGCAACAACAGCTTCAAAGCCAGTGATCCACCGTCGTTATTTCTACTCTGTTCATTCTAACTCCCAATTCACAGCAACAACAGCTTCAAAGCCAGTGATCCACCGTCATTATTTCTACTCTGTTCATTCTAACTCCCAATTCACAGCAACAACAGCTTCAAAGCCAGTGATCCACCGTCGTTATTTCTACTCTGTTCATTCTAACTCCCAATTCACAGCAACAACAGCTTCAAAGCCAGTGATCCACCATCGTTATTTCTACTCTGTTCATTCTAACTCCCAATTCACAGCAACAACAGCTTCAAAGCCAGTGATCCACCGTCGTTATTTCTACTCTGTTCATTCTAACTCCCAATTCACAGCAACAACAGCTTCAAAGCCAGTGATCCACCGTCGTTATTTCTACTCTGTTCATTCTAACTCCCAATTCACAGCAACAACAGCTTCAAAGCCAGTGATCCACCGTCATTATTTCTACTCTGTTCATTCTAACTCCCAATTCACAGCAACAACAGCTTCAAAGCCAGTGATCCAACAGGCCGGTGTTAGGTCGTCAGGAGGCAACCACCAGAGGAGACACTTCACTGCTGCTGAGTCAGTTCTATGGTGTTCAGTGCAGCCTGTTCTGAGGGAGACACTTCACTGCTGCTGAGTCAGTTCTATGGTGTTCAGTGCAGCCTGTTCTGAGGGAGACACTTCACTGATGCTGAGCCACTTCTATGGTGTTCAGTGCAGCCTGTTCTGAGGGAGACACTTCACTGATGCTGAGTCACTTCTATGGTGTTCAGTGCAGCCTGTTCTGAGGGAGACACTTCACTGATGCTGAGTCACTTCTATGGTGTTCAGTGCAGCCTGTTCTGAGGGAGACACTTCACTGCTGCTGAGTCAGTTCTATGGTGTTCAGTGCAGCCTGTTCTGAGGGAGACACTTCACTGATGCTGAGTCACTTCTATGGTGTTCAGTGCAGCCTGTTCTGAGGGAGACACTTCACTGATGCTGAGTCACTTCTATGGTGTTCAGTGCAGCCTGTTCTGAGCTAGCATACTGGGGAAGGTCTTCCATGAGGAGAATGATTGCTTTGAACTTACAAATGAGCCATTCTCAAAAGGTGGAGCTGAAAATGGGACATTAGGGCTAACATTTCAAAATAAGATTTCAGTTATAATTTGTGGTTATAGCAAGTCTTAGTCATCTATTTTAAGAAATGGCATGTCAAAAGATAGTTTATCTTGTTATACTTGAGAAATTTCATCATTTATTTCAAAAGTGACAAAATGTCGCGCGTGACAGTGGACAAAAACAACAGACACAAAAGTCTGTAGTAATGGCTAAAATCTGTATTATCTGTTTAGATTTAATTAGATCCTGGCAAATTTGTTTGAAAAATAATCAAAATGTGATTTGTTTGGTTCATAAATTTCTTTTTTAAACCTGTTTTTCCCCCCCATTGTCACGCGCAACATACACTAGAAACTTCATCCACCTTCAACTATGTCACGAATGACAGAACTCAGTGCTTCGTGTCGTCATGCAAGCAGCCAGAGTCCACAGAAATACAACAGAATTTATCTCCAATGCAATGCTCAATCACCAGAATTATCGGCAGCTTTCGGTTGTGACAAGGACGCAAAATCAACTTTCGTCCAAGTAAACACTTTTACATTCAGTGTTGGAGGTGTAAGAAACCACTAGCAAAACAACATGCCATTTTGCCTCTTTATAGCAACATTCAGTGTTGGAGGTGTAAGAAACCACTAGCAAAACAACATGCCATTTTGCCTCTTTATAGCAACATTCAGTGTTGGAGGTGTAAGAAACCACTAGCAAAACAACATGCCATTTTGCCTCTTTATAGCAACATTCAGTGTTGGAGGTGTAAGAAACCACTAGCAAAACAACATGCCATTTTGCCTCTTTATAGCAACATTCAGTGTTGGAGGTGTAAGAAACCACTAGCAAAACAACATGCCATTTTGCCTCTGTAGCAATTGCGTGTAACTGAACTACAATCAGCAACTAATCTATTGTTTTTTACTTGTACTGGGGGTGTTTTTGGTTTGTGTGACACAATTTGTTGGCTGTGACAGTGTCTGAAGAAAAGACGAAAGGTCATAACCATACCTTCGCACCTGGAGTCCGCCATTTTCAAGTAGAGTGGTCACAATGTGGTAGATGTTCTCACGAGACTATCTGCTGATGAAATGGCCGAAAGTCGAATAGCTACTTTTGGTTGCGAGTGTGAAAACCCAACATTTTCGGTTGTGATAAATGGACGAAAACGGGTACTGCGTGCTGGAAATAGTTTTTTGAAGCAAATGAACTGTCCAGTTGATAATGTTCGGCATAATAATGCACTGAATGTGTTCTTTAGTCGTTTCAAGGTGAGTTTACTGCACTAGCTGTGTAGAATACATTCAGAGCATTGTGTTTCATTGATCGCTGTGAGGACGAAGACTGTCACAACCGACAAACAGATTTTCAGACAGATTTTCTCACACAAAAATAAAAAACAGATTACAGTTTTGTGTCAGAAAACGATTTTTATTATTTCCTTAAACAGCTAAAACAAACAAGCAGTTCAACTATGTGGTTATAAGCCTTTTAATACGCATCAAGAACATGCACCCATCAATTGTCCCATTCGAAAATGAAAATTCACACATAAAAAATTTAAATATTCCTTAATTATTACTATATGTGGTTCTTCACATCAACATTTGTATCTTATGTATCTCTCAAAACATCCAGGATTGCTGCAACAACTGATTTATTTCCAAATAATAAGTATTTAATAGAGAATTGACAAGATAACTGGGCAAGGGTTGTTAGCAACGACCTTTTGAGAATGTTTCAAATCCTGTTATGCACTGTGCACAGACACACTGATTGCTCTGAACATACAAATCCTGTTATGCACTGTGACACAGACACACCAAGGGCTTAGCCGAAACACAATGAGCAGCTTTGTAACTACCGTCATTTTCGGACTATAATGCGATACTTTTTTTCTCCAATTTCGACCAATGCGCCTAATAAACGAGGGCGCCCTATTATTGAACAACATCGTGAGAAGAGAGGCAACGATTGCTGTGTTCAGTACAGTCTACTGTGAGTCACAACATAAACGAGGGCGCCCTATTATTGAACAACATCGTGAGAAGAGAGGCAACGATTGCTGTGTTCAGTACAGTCTACTGTGAGTCACAACATAAACGAGGGCGCCCTATTATTGAACAACATCGTGAGAAGAGAGGCAACGATTGCTGTGTTCAGTACAGTCTACTGTGAGTCACAACATAAACGAGGGCGCCCTATTATTGAACAACATCGTGAGAAGAGAGGCAACGATTGCTGTGTTCAGTACAGTCTACTGTGAGTCACAACATAAACGAGGGCGCCCTATTATTGAACAAAATCGTGAGAAGAGAGGCAACGATTGCTGTGTTCAGTACAGTCTACTGTGAGTCACAACATAAACGAGGACGCCCTATTATTGAACAAAATCGTGAGAAGAGAGGCAATGATTGCTGTGTTCAGTAGTCTACTGTGAGTCACAACATAAACGAGGGCGCCCTATTATTGAACAAAATCGTGAGAAGAGAGGCAACGATTGCTGTGTTCAGTACAGTCTACTGTGAGTCACAACATAAACGAGGGCGCCCTATTATTGAACAAAATCGTGAGAAGAGAGGCAACGATTGCTGTGTTCAGTACAGTCTACTGTGAGTCTAGACATGAAAGTGGTCACGAGTCGACGATACAACAAATACTTACGTTATAATGCTTCAAAATCCCTATTATCGTCCGAGATACCGTCAAACAGATGCCATAACCCTTCATTGGATGTAAAAAGCATCATTGTAGAGCTTAAAATGCCATAATTCTACCAGTTTTCGCGAAGAACAGTCCAAGCACAACAACAGGAAGTCTCACAAACGGACGTTCGGTTGTATGAAAGCCAACTCTCTTTTATGACAGCAGTAATGGTGGTCGGTAAACGTTTACTGGACATGCTTGGGCTTCAACGTTTGACTTTCTTTTGCGAGGTGTGTATCGCCTTATAAACGAGGGCGCCTTTTTCTTTATTTTTTTCTTGAAAATTGCCCTATTCGCCTTATGCACGCAAGCACCTAATGGCCCGAAATATAAGGTATTAATAATAATAATAATAATAATGAGCATTTATATGCGCTTAATCTTAAACAAGCCCTAAGCGCTTACAATAATAAACAAATACATGAATAACCCCCCCACAAAACAAAGACAAACAACAACAACAACAACAAGCAGTAGAAAATATGAGAATGTCAAACATTTCCTCGCATACACACACACATGCACGCGCGCACACACAAACAAAACACACACACACACACACACCACACCACACCACACCCCACAACACAACACACGCCCGCACAAACCACACACTGCACACAAACACACGCGCAGAGAAGGGACAAAAATTACTTTCCAAAAGAACAGAGCAGGCTACGATTTGAAGAGAGTGGTTTTGAGGGAAGACTTAAATGAAGAAAGGGAGTTGGCAGAACGGAGAGGAAGAGGGAGTTTGTTCCAAGTAGAGGAGGCCTGAAAAGAGAAGGAACGTTCACCGAGAGTCCTGGTGCGGTAACGAGGGATCTGGAGGAGAGAAGTGTCAGAAGAGGAGCGTAACTGTCTAAGAGGTGTGTAAAGGTTCAGGAGATCAGTGAGATAAGAAGGAGCAAGACCATTCAGGGACTTGTAACAGAGCAGAGAGAGCTTGTAGTCGATACTAACTGTGTTGATAACTCATATTATTTCCGGTAGTAATGCTGTGTTCATACAATCCCTGGAACTGGAGAAGGCATCCAGTCATGAAACGCTCCGATATGTATTCACTACAATATTATGAACTATATATTCCACAACTAGCATTGACTCATTCTAGCAGCAGCCATGATGTGTTGACAGTTGTCAGTGAAACTGTATATACAACAGCCATGATGTGTTGACAGTTGTCAGTGGAACTATATATACAGCAGCCATGATGTGTTGACAGTTGTCAGTGGAACTATATATACAGCAGCCATGATGTGTTGACAGTTGTCAGTGGAACTATATATACAGCAGCCATGATGTGTTGACAGTTGTCAGTGGAACTATATATACAGCAGCCATGATGTGTTGACAGTTGTCAGTGGAGCTATATATACAACAGCCATGATGTGTTGACAGTTGTCAGTGGAACTATATATACAACAGCCATGATGTGTTGACAGTTGTCAGTGGAACTATATATACAGCAGCCATGATGTGTTGACAGTTGTCAGTGGAACTATATATACAGCAGCCATGATGTGTTGACAGTTGTCAGTGGAACTATGTATACAACAGCCATGATGTGTTGACAGTTGTCAGTGGAACTATATATACAACAGCCATGATGTGTTGACAGTTGTCAGTGGAACTATATATACAGCAGCCATGATGTGTTGACAGTTGTCAGTGGAACTATATATACAGCAGCCATGATGTGTTGACAGTTGTCAGTGAAACTATATATATACAGCAGCCATGATGTGTTGACAGTTGTCAGTGGAACTATATATACAGCAGCCATGATGTGTTGACAGTTGTCAGTGGAACTATATATACAGCAGCCATGATGTGTTGACAGTTGTCAGTGGAACTGTATATATATACAGCAGCCATGATGTGTTGACAGTTGTCAGTGGAACTATATATATACAGCAGCCATGATGTGTTGACAGTTGTCAGTGGAACTATATATACAGCAGCCATGATGTGTTGACAGTTGTCAGTGGAACTATATATACAGCAGCCATGATGTGTTGACAGTTGTCAGTGGAACTATATATATACAGCAGCCATGATGTGTTGACAGTTGTCAGTGGAACTATATATACAACAGCCATGATGTGTTGACAGTTGTCAGTGGAACTATATATACAGCAGCCATGATGTGTTGACAGTTGTCAGTGGAACTATATATACAGCAGCCATGATGTGTTGACAGTTGTCAGTGGAACTATATATACAACAGCCATGATGTGTTGACAGTTGTCAGTGGAACTATATATACAGCAGCCATGATGTGTTGACAGTTGTCAGTGGAACTATATATACAGCAGCCATGATGTGTTGACAGTTGTCAGTGGAACTATATATACAGCAGCCATGATGTGTTGACAGTTGTCAGTGGAACTATATATACAGCAGCCATGATGTGTTGACAGTTGTCAGTGGAACTATATATACAGCAGCCATGATGTGTTGACAGTTGTCAGTGGAACTATATATACAGCAGCCATGATGTGTTGACAGTTGTCAGTGGAACTATATATACAACAGCCATGATGTGTTGACAGTTGTCAGTGAAACTATATATACAACAGCCATGATGTGTTGACAGTTGTCAGTGGAACTATATATACAACAGCCATGATGTGTTGACAGTTGTCAGTGAAACTATATATACAACAGCCATGATGTGTTGACAGTTGTCAGTGGAACTATATATACAGGCACCATGAAAAAAAAAATTGTGTTGGACAGTTGTCAGTGGACTAGTATATACCGCAGTCCATGATGTAGTTGAGCAGTTATCAGTGAACTATAATAGTACAGCGAGCCCTAATGTGTTGACTAGTTTTGTCATGGAACTGTTATATACAACAGCCATGAATTTGTTTGACATTGTTCGTGGAACTATATATAAGCAGCCATGTGTTGACAGTTGTTCAGTGGAAACTATATCTACAGCAGCCATGATGTGTTGCCAGTTTTCAGTGGAAACTGTATATACAGCAAGGCCATGATGAACTTGACGAGTTGCAGTGAACTATAATGAGTATCCAGCAGCATGATGTGTTGGGAACAGTTGTCGTGGAACTATGAATACACGATCCATGATGTGTTGAACAGTTTTCATCTGAAACTATATATTACAACAGCCATGATGTAACTTTGTAACGAGTTGTCAGTTGAATACTGATAATACAGGCAGGTCCACTGATGGTGTTGAAACAGTTGTCAGTGGGAACTATATATAACAGCAGCCATGATGTGTTGACATGTTGTCGTTGGAACTATTGTATTAGGTACAGCGCAGCCTGCATGGTGTGTTGACAGTTTCAGTGGAGCGTATATATACCTGCAGGACATTATGTGTGTTGTACAGTTGTCGTGGGAACTAATCAATTACAGACGATGGTTTTGTGCTGCAGTTTGGTCATTGGACTGATCTATATAATACAGTCAGATCACTTGATGTTTGACAGTGTTTGTCAGTGGAACCAGCTGGACGGGAAGATCGCGACCGCAGAAGGTCATCTGGGTGTCTACCTATGTGTGGTCGATTCAATCGGCTCCCAGGTCAGTATGGACAAGATGCTTAACTGTACAATGGTAACTATGATACAAAGTTCTACTGTACAATGTCAGTATGAAACAACAAAGTGTTTAACTGTACATATTTAACTATGACAAAGTGCTAACTGTGAACATGTAACTATGACAAAGTGTTAACTGGAGCAATGTTCAGTTATGCACACCAAAGTTGCTAACATGTACAATGTAACTATGACAAAGTGTTAAGCTGTTACATGTCCAGTATGACAAGTGCCTAAACTGTATAATTGTCAGTATGACAAAGTGCCTAACTGGCCAGCAAAGTCTGTATGACAAAAGTACTAACTGTACATATTGTCAGGTATGAACAAAGTGCTAACTGTACAATGTCCAGTCATTCTGGGTGTCTAACACTGTGGTTGACATTGCCCCATGGTCGATTTTGACAAGTGGCTGACTGCACAATATCTCAGTGATGACAAAGTGCTATAACTGTACAGATGTCGTAATTGGAACAAAGTGCTAACATTGTATCTACGTGTCGAGTATCACAAAGGTAGCTAACTGACTAATTGTCAGTATTGACAAGTGCTAACTGTAGCAATTATCAGTCATGACAAAGTGCTAGCTGGTACAACTGTCAGTTATCACAAAGTGCTAACTGATACAATGTCATATGACAATAGTGCTAAGCGTGTAGAATTGTCAATATGACAAGTTGCTAACTGTCCATATGTCAGTATGACAAAGTGCTGAACTGTACACATGTCAGTATAGACAAAGTGCTAACAGTACAATGTTAGTTTGACAAAGTGCTAACTGTAGCAATGTCAGTATGAAAAAGTGCTAACTGTACAATGTCATTATGACAAAGTGCTAACTGTGTAACAATGTTAGTATAAAAAAAGTGCTAACTGTACAATGGTTCTAGTATGACAAGAGCTGCTAATTGTACAATTTCAGTATGACAAAGTTGCTAACTGTACAATGTCAGTATGGACAAAGTCCTAACTGTACCAATGTCAGTATAACAAAGTGCTAACTGTACTCAAATGTTCGTATGACAAATGCTAGTGTACCACTTTCAGTATGTACAATAGTGCTAAACTGGTAGCCATGTCATATGAGCTAAATGTGTTAACTGAGCTCGTCCGTATGACAAAGTGCTAACTGTACAATGTCATTATTGACAAAGTGCTACTGTTAACAATGTCAGTATGACAAAGTGCTAAACTGTACATGTCGATATTGTATCAAAGTGCTAACTGGTACAATGTCAGTCACATCTGGGTGTCCAAGTGTTATCGACAGCTTCCCCAGGTCAGGTTTGACAAAGTGCTAATCTGTACAATGTCTACTCATGACAAAGTGTGCTACGCTGTAGTGTCCAGTATGACAAAGTTTGCTAAGCTGTACAATGTCAGTATGAACAAAGTGCTAAGCTGGTGCAATGTCATTAATGACACAAAGTTGATGAGCTGTAAGTTGTCAGTAATGACATAAGTGGCTTAGCTGTATAGCAGTGTCAGTATGACACAAAAGTGCTAACTGGTACAATGTCGTTATAACAAAAGTGATAGCTATAGTTGGTCATATGACATAGTGCTAGCTGTAGTGTCAGTATGACAAAGGCTAGCTGTAGTGTCGTTATTACATAGTGCTCACTGTTAGTGTCAGTATGTAAAAGTGCTAGCTGTAGTGTCGTATGACATAGTGCTAGCCTGTAGTGTCAGTATGTACAAAGTGCTAGCTGTAGTTGTCAGTATGAATAAGTAGGCTTAACTTTACAATGTCAGTATGACAAAGTGCTATGCTGTACAGTGTTAGTATGGACAAGTGCTCGCTGTAGCAGTTGTCAGGTATCACAAAGTGCTAAATGTACAGATGGTTCAGTATATAACAAGTGCTAACTGTACCAATGATTCAGTATGACAAGTGCGATGTCTGTAACATGTCAGTATGACGTGTGCTAACTGTACAAGTCAGTATGACATAGTGCTAATCGTACAATGTCAGTATGACAAAGTGCTATCGTGTAGTGCTCAGTCTGACAAAGTGCGAACTGTACAAAAGTGTAGTATGACATAGTGCTAACTGTATCAATGTCAGTATACAAAGTGCTAACTGTACAATGTCAGTATGCCATATGGCTAACTGTAGCAATGTCAGTATGACAAAGTGATAACTGTACAATGTCAGTATGACATAGTGCAACTGTACATATCAGTATGACCTAGTGGCTAACTGTACAATGTCAGTATCACAAAGTGCCTAGACTGATACAGTGTTGTATGACAACGTGCTAACTGTACGATGTCAGTCTCTGGGTGGTCTACTCATTGGTCGACCACTCCCCAGGTCCGTATGACAAAGTTCTAACTGTACAATGTCATATGACAAAGTGCTAGCTTGTAGTGCAGTATGAAAAGTGCTAACTGTACATGCATAGACAAAGTGCTAACTGTACAATATCAGTATACAAAGGTGCTAACTGCCACAATGTCTGTATGACAAAGTGCTAAATGTACAATATCAGTATAACTAAAGTTGCTAACTGCACAATGTCATATGACAAAGTGCTAAAGTAACAATAATCAGTAATACAAGGTGCTAACTGTAACAACAATGGCATATGACAAGTGCTAACTGCGACAATGTCTGTATTACGAAAAGTAGCTAACTGTACAATGTCAGTATGGACAAAGGGCTACTGTAACAATGTCAGGTATTGACAAATTGCTAACTGTATCAATTGTCAGTATGACAATGCTAACTGTATCAATGTCAGTATTGGACAACGTCTAACTGTACAAGGTTCAGTTGACAAGTGCTAACTGTACATATCAGTATAACAAAGTGCTATACTGTACAATGTCAGTATGACAAAGTGCTAACTATGCAATGTCCATAGACAAAGTGCTAACTGTAAATGTCAGTATGAAGTGCTTACTGTACGATGTCAGTATGACAAAGTGGGCTAACTGTACATGGTCATATGACAACGTGCTAGCTGAACAATGTTAGTATGACGAAAGTGCTATCTTGTACAGTGTCAGTATCTCAACGTGCGAATGTACCTGTCAGTTATGACAAAGTGCTAACTGTAGCAATGTCAGTATGACAAAATGCTAGCTGTACCAATGTCAGTCAGCTGGTGTCCAGGTGGTCCGACACTGCCCCAGGTCAGTATCACAAAAGTTCTAACTGTTACAATGGTCAGCATGACAAAGTGCTAATTGTGCCGATGGCAATATGACAAAAGTGCTAACTGTACGAATTGTCGAGTATTACAAAGTGCTATACTGTACAATGTAAGTATGACAAATTGCTTAACTGTACAATGTAATCTGAACAAATGTGGCTAACTGTACAATGTCAGTATGACAAAGTGCTAACTGTACAGACTGTCAGTAATGACAAAGTGCCTAACTGTACAATGTCAGTATGACAAAGTATAATTTTGTTTCTGTACAATGTCAGTGTGACAAAGTGGCTATCTGTACAAATGGTCGTATGACAAAGTGCTACTAGTACAGTCTCAGTATATGCAGAGTGCTAACTGTACAAATGTCACTATGACAAAGTGCTAACGTGTTCAATTGTTCAGTAGGAAACAAAGTGCTAACTGTACAGTGTCAGTCATCTGGTGTCTCCCATGGTGGTCCACACTCCCCAGGTCAGTATGACAAAGCGTGCTAACTGTACAATATCCCATGAACAAGTGCTAACTGTTACAATGTCGTATGATAAACTGCTAAACTGTACAATTCAGTCCTCTGGGTGTCTAACATTTGGTCAACACTGCCCAGGTCAGTATGGACAAAGTGCTAACTGTAGCAATGTCATATGACAAAGTGCTAACTGTACAATGTCAGTATGACAATCGTGCTAAAACGTACAATGTCAGTATGACCAAAATGCTAACTGTCAATGTCAGTATGCAAAGTGCTAAATACTGTACAATGTCGTATGACAAATTCGCTAACTGTGGGGCAATGTTCGCATACCCAGTGCTCAGCTGTACAATGTCAGTATGACAAAGTGCTAACTGTACACTGTCAGTATGAAAAACAAAACCCAATAAGGTTTTGGGGGGGGAAAAAAAAAAAATTTTTGACCCTGTACAATGTCAGTGTGAACAAAGTGCTACAGCTGTACATGTCAGTATGACAAAGTGCTAGCTGTACAGTGTCAGTAATGGCAAAGTGCTAAACTGTACAATGTCACTATGAAAAGTGCCTAACTGTTCAATTTCAGTATGGACAAAGTGCTAACTGTACAGTGTCAGTCATCTTGGGTGTCTACCATGTGGTCCACAACTGCCCAGGTCAGTATGACAAAGTGTGCTAAACTGTACAATATGCGAGCATGACAAGTGCGTATAACTGTACAATGTCAGTATGATAAAACTGCTACACTGTACACAAATGTCAGTCATCTGTGTTCTAACTGTGGTAACAACTGCCCCAGGTCATATGACAAAGGTGCTAACTGTAGGGCAATGTCAATGACAAAAGTGCTAACTGTAGAACATGTCAGTATGCAAAGTGCTAACTGTGTCAATGTCAGTATGAACAAATGCTAACTGTACATGTCAGTATGACAAAGTGCTACGTACAATGTCAGTATGACAAATTGCTAACTGTGCGAGTGTTTACTATGGACGTAAAGTGCTAGCTGTACAATGTCAGATGACAAGTGCTAAACTGTACAATGTCAGTATGACAAGTGGCTTAACTGTAACATGTCGGTGCGAGTATGACAAGTGCTAACCTGTATCATGTCAGGTATCACAAAGTGCTTATCTGTACAATTTCCTTATGACAAGATGTTAACTGTACAAATTTCCATATACAAAGTGCTAGCTGTATCAGTGTCAGTATGACATGCTGACAAAGTAGTTAATACTGGTGTACAAATGTCAGTATGCAAAGTGCTAACTGTACAATGTCATTATAACAAAGTGCTAACTGTACAATGTCCGTACAGACACACGTGCTAACGACAATATCAGTATGACAAGTGCTTAACTTGTCCAATGTCAGTATGACAAAGTTGCTAACTGTACATATCAGTATGACAAAGTGCTAAACTGTACGGTGTCAGTATGACTAATATTGCTAACGTACAATGTCAGTATGATCAATGGTGCTTAACTAGTACAATGTCCAGTCCATCCTGGGTGTCATACTAGGTGGGTCGACAACTGCCGCGCAGGTCATTTTGCTGTGAACACAAACATTCTATTGATAGAATGAACAGTGTTGAACTCCAAATCTGTCTCATTCTTCTAATAGAATGTTTGTGTTCACACAGCATTTTGACGTTATGGTGAGGATGTCACCATTCCATTGGTTTTTCTTTCAGGAATCTCCATGGACAGTACGGACGTTGATGGTGAATTGCAGAGGAAGCATGATGATGAGGATGAGATGGTGATGACGATGTGAATGATGGTGATGATATGGTGATGATGATGATGGTGATGGTGATGACGTGGTGATGAGGATGATGATGTATGTTGATGATGATTATGGTGAATGGTGATGATGTGACGTTGATGATGATGATTTGGTGATGGTGATGACGAATGATGAATAATATCCAGGAAGCTGATGGCAGAACATGAGGTGGTAGGACAGACGACATGATGAAGATGATGAATGGTGATATGATGATGATGATGATGATATTATCCAGGACCCGATCGGTCAAACAGGGGTGGTAAGTCCGAGGCGCTGGGTTCGCTGGGGACCGAACCACCTGCTGACCCTGTGGTGACCA
This sequence comes from Phymorhynchus buccinoides, assembly GCA_017654935.2. Classification (NCBI taxonomy): domain Eukaryota; kingdom Metazoa; phylum Mollusca; class Gastropoda; order Neogastropoda; family Raphitomidae; genus Phymorhynchus; species Phymorhynchus buccinoides. The sequence continues at coordinate 51,241,676 of CM065700.1, read as the reverse complement.
GGTGAACACCTCCTCCTCCCTCACGCCCTCCTGTCTGACGCCTGTGGTACCAGAGTAGAACACCTCCCCCATCTCTGACCCTGTGGTGACCAGGTAAACAGACCATCCTCCCCTGCCCTCCCCCCTCTCTGTCTGACCCTGTGGTGACCGAGGTGCACACCTCCCTCCTCATTCCCCCCCTCTCTGTCTGACGCTGTGTGACCAGGTGAACACCTCCTCCCCCCTCCCCCCTCTCGTTCTGACCCAACAGGATGTGGTGACCAGGTGAACACCTCCCTCCTCCATCCCCCCTCTCTCGTATCTAATGGACCCTGTGGTTGACCAGGTGAACACCTCCCTCCCCCCTCCCCCCTCTCTGTCTGACCCTGTGGGACGCAGGTGAACACTCTCCCTCCTCCATCCCCCCTCTCTGCTGAACATGTGGTGACCCGTGACATCCTCCCTCCCCCCCCTCCCCCCTCTCTGTCGACCCTGTGGTGACGAGGTGAAACTACCGCTCCTCCCTCTCCCCCCTCTCTGGCTTCACATGTGGTGACCGAAGGTGAACACCTCCTCCCCCCTCCCCCCTCTCTGTCTGACCCTGTGGTGCCCAGGTGAACACCTCCCTCCCCCCTCCCCCTCTGTCTGACCCTGTGGTGACTGTCTAGGTAACACCTTCCTCCTCCCTCCCCCCTCCCCCCTGTCTGACCCTGTTGTACAGGTGAACACCTCCCTCCCCCTCTCTATCTGACCCCTGTGGTGACTGCGAATGGAGTGCAGGTGAAGCACCTCCCCCTCACCCCCCCCCTCTCGTCTGACCCTGTGGTGACCAGTGCATCTCCCTCCCCCCTCCCCCCCTCTCTGTCTGACCCTTGGTGACCAGAGTGAACACCTCCCTCCTCCTCGACCCCCTCTCTGGGTCCTGACCCTGTAGTGACCAGGTGAACACCCCCCGTCCCCCCTCTCTGTCTGACCCTGTAGTGACATGCTAGTCAACACCCTCCCTCCTCTTCCCTCCCCCCTGCTCTGTCTGACCATTGTGGTGACCTAGTGAACACCTCCTCCTCTCCTCGCTCTCCCCCATCTCTGTCTGAACGCCTGTAGTGCACCAGGTGACACCTCCCTCCTCCCTCCCCCCTCTCTGTCTGACCCTGTGGTGGACCAGGTGAACCCCTTCCTCCTCCATCCCGGGGCCCTCATCTGTCTGATCTGTGGA
>CM065700.1:51161926-51239981 GCA_017654935.2 Phymorhynchus buccinoides | reverse complement strand
GACCAGGTGAACACTCCCCCCTCTCTGTCTGACCCTGTGGTGACCAGGTGAACACCTCCCTCCTCCCCCCTCTCTGTCTGACCCTGTGGTGACCAGGTGAACACCTCCCTCCCCCCTCCCCCCTCTCTGTCTGACCCTGTGGTGACCAGGTGAACACCTCCCTCCTCCCTCCCCCCTCTCTGTCTGACCCTGTGGTGACCAGGTGAACACCTCCCTCCCCCCTCTCTGTCTGACCCTGTGGTGACCAGGTGAACACCTCCCTCCTCCCTCCCCCCTCTCTGTCTGACCCTGTGGTGACCAGGTGAACACCTCCCTCCTCCCTCCCCCCTCTCTGTCTGACCCTGTGGTGACCAGGTGAACACCTGACCAGGTGAACACCTCCCTCCTCCCTCCCCCCTCTCTGTCTGACCCTGTGGTGACCAGGTGAACACCTCCCTCCTCCCTCCCCCCTCTCTGTCTGACCCTGTGGTGACCAGGTGAACACCTCCCTCCTCCCTCCCCCCTCTCTGTCTGACCCTGTGGTGACCAGGTGAACACCTCCCTCCTCCCTCCCCCCTCTCTGTCTGACCCTGTGGTGACCAGGTGAACACCTGAACACCTCCTCCCTCCCCCCTCTCTGTCTGACCCTGTGGTGACCAGGTGAACACCTCCCTCCTCCCTCCCCCCTCTCTGTCTGACCCTGTGGTGACCAGGTGAACACCTCCCTCCTCCCTCCCCCCTCTCTGTCTGACCCTGTGGTGACCAGGTGAACACCTCCCTCCTCCCTCCCCCCTCTCTGTCTGACCCTGTGGTGACCAGGTGAACACCTCCCTCCCCCCTCCCCCCTCTCTGTCTGACCCTGTGGTGACCAGGTGAACACCTCCCTCCTCCCTCCCCCCTCTCTGTCTGACCCTGTGGTGACCAGGTGAACACCTCCCTCCTCCCTCCCCCCTCTCTGTCTGACCCTGTGGTGACCAGGTGAACACCTCCCTCCTCCCTCCCCCCTCTCTGTCTGACCCTGTGGTGACCAGGTGAACACCTCCCTCCTCCCTCCCCCCTCTCTGTCTGACCCTGTGGTGACCAGGTGAACACCTCCCTCCCCCCTCCCCCCTCTCTGTCTGACCCTGTGACCCTGTGGTGACCAGGTGAACACCTCCCTCCTCCCTCCCCCCTCTCTGTCTGACCCTGTGGTGACCAGGTGAACACCTCCCTCCTCCCTCCCCCCTCTCTGTCTGACCCTGTGGTGACCAGGTGAACACCTCCCTCCTCCCTCCCCCCTCTCTGTCTGACCCTGTGGTGACCAGGTGAACACCTCCCTCCCTCCCTCCCCCCTCTCTGTCTGACCCTGTGGTGACCAGGTGAACACCTCCCTCCTCCCTCCCCCCTCTCTGTCTGACCCTGTGGTGACCAGGTGAACACCTCCCTCCTCCCTCCCCCCTCTCTGTCTGACCCTGTGGTGACCAGGTGAACACCTCCCTCCTCCCTCCCCCCTCTCTGTCTGACCCTGTGGTGACCAGGTGAACACCTCCCTCCTCCCTCCCCCCTCTCTGTCTGACCCTGTGGTGACCAGGTGAACACCTCCCTCCTCCCTCCCCCCTCTCTGTCTGACCCTGTGGTGACCAGGTGAACACCTGACCCTCCTCCCTCCCCCCTCTCTGTCTGACCCTGTGGTGACCAGGTGAAACACCTCCCCCCCTCCCCCCTCTCTGTCTGACCCTGTGGTGACCAGGTGAACACCTCCCTCCTCCCTCCCCCCTCTCTGTCTGACCCTGTGGTGACCAGGTGAACACCTCCCTCCTCCCTCCCCCCTCTCTGTCTGACCCTGTGGTGACCAGGTGAACACCTCCCTCCTCCCTCCCCCCTCTCTGTCTGACCCCCCAGGTGAACACCTCCCTCCTCCCTCCCCCCTGTCTGACCCTGTGGTGACCAGGTGAACACCTCCCTCCTCCCTCCCCCCTCTCTGTCTGACCCTGTGGTGACCAGGTGAACACCTCCCTCCTCCCTCCCCCCTCTCTGTCACCCTGACCCTCCTCCCTCCCTCCCTCCCCCTCTCTGTCTGACCCTGTGGTGACCAGGTGAACACCTCCCTCCTCCCTCCCCCCTCTCTGTCTGACCCTGTGGTGACCAGGTGAACACCTCCCTCCTCCCTCCCCCCTCTCTGTCTGACCCTGTGGTGACCTCCCTCCCCCCACCTGACCCTGTGGTGACCTCCTCCCTCCCCCCTCTCTGTCTGACCCTGTGGTGACCAGGTGAACACCTCCCCCTCCTCCCTCTCTGTCTCTCTGTGTCTGACCCTGTGGTGACCCTCTGTCTGACCCTGTGGTGACCTGAACACCTCCCTCCTCCCTCCCCCCTCTCTGTCTGACCCTGTGGTGACCAGGTGAACACCTCCCTCCTCCCTCCCCCCTCTCTGTCTGACCCTGTGGTGACCAGGTGAACACCTCCCTCCTCCCTCCCCCCTCTCTGTCTGACCCTGTGGTGACCAGGTGAACACCTCCCTCCTCCCTCCCCCCTCTCTGTCTGACCCTGTGGTGACCAGGTGAACACCTCCCTCCTCCCTCCCCCCTCTCTGTCTGACCCTGTGGTGACCAGGTGAACACCTCCCTCCCTCCTCCCTCCCCCCTCTCTGTCTGACCCTGTGGTGACCAGGTGAACACCTCCCTCCTCCCTCCCCCCTCTCTGTCTGACCCTGTGGTGACCAGGTGAACACCTCCCTCCTCCCTCCCCCCTCTCTGTCTGACCCTGTGGTGACCAGGTGAACACCTCCCTCCTCCCTCTGTCTGACCCTGTGGTGACCCTCCTCCCTCCCCCTCTCTGTCTGACCCTGTGGTGACCAGGTGAACACCTCCCTCCCCCCTCCCCCCTCTCTGTCTGACCCTGTGGTGACCAGGTGAACACCTCCCTCCTCCCTCCCCCCTCTCTGTCTGACCCTGTGGTGACCAGGTGAACACCTCCCTCCTCCCTCCCCCCTCTCTGTCTGACCCTGTGGTGACCAGGTGAACACCTCCCTCCTCCCTCCCCCCTCTCTGTCTGACCCTGTGGTGACCAGGTGAACACACCTCCCTCCCCCCTCTCTGTCTGACCCTGTGGTGACCAGGTGAACACCTCCCTCCTCCCTCCCCCCTCTCTGTCTGACCCTGTGGTGACCAGGTGAACACCTCCCTCCTCCCTCCCCCCTCCTCTGTCTGACCCTGTGGTGACCAGGTGAACACCCCCCTCCTCCCTCCCCCCTCTCTGTCTGACCCTGTGGTGACCAGGTGAACACCTCCCTCCTCCCTCCCCCCTCTCTGTCTGACCCTGTGGTGACCAGGTGAACACCTCCCTCCTCCCTCCCCCCTCTCTGTCTGACCCTGTGGTGACCAGGTGAACACCTCCCTCTCTGTCTGACCCTCCCTCCCCCCTCTCTGTCTGACCCTGTGGTGACCAGGTGAACACCTCCCTCCTCCCTCCCCCCTCTCTGTCTGACCCTGTGGTGACCAGGTGAACACCTCCCTCCTCCCTCCCCCCTCTCTGTCTGACCCTGTGGTGACCAGGTGAACACCTCCCTCCTCCCTCCCCCCTCTCTGTCTGACCCTGTGGTGACCAGGTGAACACCTCCCTCCCCCCTCTCTGTCCCCCCAGGTCCCCCCTCTCTGTCTGACCCTGACCCTGTGGTGACCAGGTGAACACCTCCCTCCTCCCTCCCCCCTCTCTGTCTGACCCTGTGGTGACCAGGTGAACACCTCCCTCCCTCCCTCCCCCCTCTCTGTCTGACCCTGTGGTGACCAGGTGAACACCTCCCTCCTCCCTCCCCCCTCTCTGTCTGACCCTGTGGTGACCCCACCTCCCTCCTCCCTCCCCCCTCTCTGTCTGACCCTGTGGTGACCAGGTGAACACCTCCCTCCTCCCTCCCCCCTCTCTGTCTGACCCTGTGGTGACCAGGTGAACACCTCCCTCCTCCCTCCCCCCTCTCTGTCTGACCCTGTGGTGACCAGGTGAACACCTCCCTCCCTCCCTCCCCCCTCTCTGTCTGACCCTGTGGTGACCAGGTGAACACCTCCCTCCTCCCTCCCCCCTCTCTGTCTGACCCTGTGGTGACCAGGTGAACACCTCCCTCCTCCCTCCCCCCTCTCTGTCTGACCCTGTGGTGACCAGGTGAACACCTCCCTCCTCCCTCCCTCCCCCCTCTCTGTCTGACCCTGTGGTGACCAGGTGAACACCTCCCTCCTCCCTCCCCCCTCTCTGTCTGACCCTGTGGTGACCAGGTGAACACCTCCCTCCTCCCTCCCCCCTCTCTGTCTGACCCTGTGGTGACCAGGTGAACACCTCCCTCCTCCCTCCCCCCTCTCTGTCTGACCCTGTGGTGACCAGGTGAACACCTCCCTCCTCCCTCCCCCCTCTCTGTCTGACCCTGTGGTGACCAGGTGAACACCTCCCTCCTCCCTCCCCCCTCTCTGTCTGACCCTGTGGTGACCAGGTGAACACCTCCCTCCTCCCTCCCCCCTCTCTGTCTGACCCTGTGGTGACCAGGTGAACACCTCCCTCCTCCCTCCCCCCTCTCTGTCTGACCCTGTGGTGACCAGGTGAACACCTCCCTCCTCCCTCCCCCCTCTCTGTCTGACCCTGTGGTGACCAGGTGAACACCTCCCTCCTCCCTCCCCCCTCTCTGTCTGACCCTGTGGTGACCAGGTGAACACCTCCCTCCTCCCTCCCCCCTCTCTGTCTGACCCTGTGGTGACCAGGTGAACACCTCCCTCCTCCCTCCCCCCTCTCTGTCTGACCCTGTGGTGACCAGGTGAACACCTCCCTCCTCCCTCCCCCCTCTCTGTCTGACCCTGTGGTGACCAGGTGAACACCTCCCTCCTCCCCCCACCTCCTCCCCCCTCTCTGTCTGACCCTGTGGTGACCAGGTGAACACCTCCCTCCTGTGGTGACCCCTCCCCCCTCTCTGTCTGACCCTGTGGTGACCAGGTGAACACCTCCCTCCTCCCTCCCCCCTCTCTGTCTGACCCTGTGGTGACCAGGTGAACACCTCCCTCCTCCCTCCCCCCTCTCTGTCTGACCCTGTGGTGACCAGGTGAACACCTCCCTCCTCCCTCCCCCCTCTCTGTCTGACCCTGTGGTGACCAGGTGAACACCTCCCTCCTCCCTCCCCCCTCTCTGTCTGACCCTGTGGTGACCAGGTGAACACCTCCCTCCTCCCTCTCTGTCCCTGTGGTGACCAGGTGAACACCTCCCTCCTCCCTCTGTCTGACCCTGTGGTGACCAGGTGAACACCTCCCTCCTCCCTCCCCCCTCTCTGTCTGACCCTGTGGTGACCAGGTGAACACCTCCCTCCTCCCTCCCCCCTCTCTGTCTGACCCTGTGGTGACCAGGTGAACACCTCCCTCCTCCCTCCCCCCTCTCTGTCTGACCCTGTGGTGACCAGGTGAACACCTCCCTCCTCCCTCCCCCCTCTCTGTCTGACCCTGTGGTGACCAGGTGAACACCTCCCTCCTCCCTCCCCCCTCTCTGTCTGACCCTGTGGTGACCAGGTGAACACCTCCCTCCTCCCTCCCCCCTCTCTGTCTGACCCTGTGGTGACCAGGTGAACACCTCCCTCCTCCCTCCCCCCTCTCTGTCTGACCCTGTGGTGACCAGGTGAACACCTCCCTCCTCCCTCCCCCCTCTCTGTCTGACCCTGTGGTGACCAGGTGAACACCTCCCTCCTCCCTCCCCCCTCTCTGTCTGACCCTGTGGTGACCAGGTGAACACCTCCCTCCTCCCTCTCCCCCCCTCTCTGTCTGACCCTGTGGTGACCAGGTGAACACCTCCCTCCTCCCTCCCCCCTCTCTGTCTGACCCTGTGGTGACCAGGTGAACACCTCCCTCCTCCCTCCCCCCTCTCTGTCTGACCCTGTGGTGACCAGGTGAACACCTCCCTCCTCCCTCCCCCCTCTCTGTCTGACCCTGTGGTGACCAGGTGAACACCTCCCTCCTCCCTCCCCCCTCTCTGTCTGACCCTGTGGTGACCAGGTGAACACCTCCCTCCTCCCTCCCCCCTCTCTGTCTGACCCTGTGGTGACCAGGTGAACACCTCCCCTCCTCCCTCCCCCCTCTCTGTCTGACCCTGTGGTGACCAGGTGAACACCTCCCTCCTCCCTCCCCCCTCTCTGTCTGACCCTGTGGTGACCAGGTGAACACCTCCCTCCTCCCTCCCCCCTCTCTGTCTGACCCTGTGGTGACCAGGTGAACACCTCCCTCCTCCCTCCCCCCTCTCTGTCTGACCCTGTGGTGACCAGGTGAACACCTCCCTCCTCCCTCCCCCCTCTCTGTCTGACCCTGTGGTGACCAGGTGAACACCTCCCTCCTCCCTCCCCCCTCTCTGTCTGACCCTGTGGTGACCAGGTGAACACCTCCCTCCTCCCTCCCCCCTCTCTGTCTGACCCTGTGGTGACCAGGTGAACACCTCCCTCCTCCCTCCCCCCTCTCTGTCTGACCCTGTGGTGACCAGGTGAACACCTCCCTCCTCCCTCCCCCCTCTCTGTCTGACCCTGTGGTGACCAGGTGAACACCTCCCTCCTCCCTCCCCCCTCTCTGTCTGACCCTGTGGTGACCAGGTGAACACCTCCCTCCTCCCTCCCCCCTCTCTGTCTGACCCTGTGGTGACCAGGTGAACACCTCCCTCCTCCCTCCCCCCTCTCTGTCTGACCCTGTGGTGACCAGGTGAACACCTCCCTCCTCCCTCCCCCCTCTCTGTCTGACCCTGTGGTGACCAGGTGAACACCTCCCTCCTCCCTCCCCCCTCTCTGTCTGACCCTGTGGTGACCAGGTGAACACCTCCCTCCTCCTCCCCCCTCTCTGTCTGACCCTGTGGTGACCAGGTGAACACCTCCCTCCTCCCTCCCCCCTCTCTGTCTGACCCTGTGGTGACCAGGTGAACACCTCCCTCCTCCCTCCCCCCTCTCTGTCTGACCCTGTGGTGACCAGGTGAACACCTCCCTCCTCCCTCCCCCCTCTCTGTCTGACCCTGTGGTGACCAGGTGAACACCTCCCTCCTCCCTCCCCCCTCTCTGTCTGACCCTGTGGTGACCAGGTGAACACCTCCCTCCTCCCTCCCCCCTCTCTGTCTGACCCTGTGGTGACCAGGTGAACACCTCCCTCCTCCCTCCCCCCTCTCTGTCTGACCCTGTGGTGACCAGGTGAACACCTCCCTCCTCCCTCCCCCCTCTCTGTCTGACCCTGTGGTGACCAGGTGAACACCTCCCTCCTCCCTCCCCCCTCTCTGTCTGACCCTGTGGTGACCAGGTGAACACCTCCCTCCTCCCTCCCCCCTCTCTGTCTGACCCTGTGGTGACCAGGTGAACACCTCCCTCCTCCCTCCCCCCTCTCTGTCTGACCCTGTGGTGACCAGGTGACCTCCCTCCTCCCTCCCCCCTCTCTGTCTGACCCTGTGGTGACCCCTCCACCCCTCCCCCCTCTCTGTCTGACCCTGTGGTGACCAGGTGAACACCTCCCTCCTCCCTCCCCCCTCTCTGTCTGACCCTGTGGTGACCAGGTGAACACCTCCCTCCCCCCTCCCCCCTCTCTGTCTGACCCTGTGGTGACCAGGTGAACACCTCCCTCCCCCCTCTCTGTCTGACCCTGTGGTGACCAGGTGAACACCTCCCTCCCCCCTCTGTCTGACCCCCAGGTGAACTCTGTCTGACCCTGTGGTGACCAGGTGAACACCTCCCTCCCCCCTCCCCCCTCTCTGTCTGACCCTGTGGTGACCAGGTGAACACCTCCCTCCTCCCTCCCCCCTCTCTGTCTGACCCTGTGGTGACCAGGTGAACACCTCCCTCCCCCCTCTCTGTCTGACCCTGACCAGGTGAACACCTCCCTCCCCCCCTCTCTGTCTGACCCTGTGGTGACCAGGTGAACACCTCCCTCCCTCCCCCCTCTCTGTCTGACCCTGTGGTGACCAGGTGAACACCTCCCTCCTCCCTCCCCCCTCTCTGTCTGACCCTGTGGTGACCAGGTGAACACCTCCCTCCTCCTCCCCCCTCTCTGTCTGACCCTGTGGTGACCAGGTGAACACCTCCCTCCCCCCCCCCCCTCTGTCCCCTCCCCCCTCTCTGTCTGACCCTGTGGTGACCAGGTGAACACCTCCCTCCTCCCTCCCCCCTCTCTGTCTGACCCTGTGGTGACCAGGTGAACACCTCCCTCCTCCCTCCCCCCTCTCTGTCTGACCCTGTGGTGACCAGGTGAACACCTCCCTCCTCCCTCCCCCCTCTCTGTCTGACCCTGTGGTGACCAGGTGAACACCTCCCTCCTGTCTGACCCTGTGGTGACCAGGTGAACACCTCCCTCCTCTGACCTCCCCCCTCTCTGTCTGACCCTGTGGTGACCAGGTGAACACCTCCCTCCTCCCTCCCCCCTCTCTGTCTGACCCTGTGGTGACCAGGTGAACACCTCCCTCCTCCCTCCCCCCTCTCTGTCTGACCCTGTGGTGACCAGGTGAACACCTCCCTCCTCCCTCCCCCCTCTCTGTCTGACCCTGTGGTGACCAGGTGAACACCTCCCTCCTCCCTCCCCCCTCTCTGTCTGACCCTGTGGTGACCAGGTGAACACCTTCCTCCTCCCTCCCCCCTCTCTGTCTGACCCTGTGGTGACCAGGTGAACACCTCCCTCCTCCCTCCCCCCTCTCTGTCTGACCCTGTGGTGACCAGGTGAACACCTCCCTCCTCCCTCCCCCCTCTCTGTCTGACCCTGTGGTGACCAGGTGAACACCTCCCTCCTCCCTCCCCCCTCTCTGTCTGACCCTGTGGTGACCAGGTGAACACCTCCCTCCCTCCCTCCCCCCTCTCTGTCTGACCCTGTGGTGACCAGGTGAACACCTCCCTCCCCCCTCCCCCCTCTCTGTCTGACCCTGTGGTGACCAGGTGAACACCTCCCTCCTCCCTCCCCCCTCTCTGTCTGACCCTGTGGTGACCAGGTGAACACCTCCCTCCTCCCTCCCCCCTCTCTGTCTGACCCTGTGGTGACCAGGTGAACACCTCCCTCCTCCCTCCCCCCTCTCTGTCTGACCCTGTGGTGACCAGGTGAACACCTCCCTCCTCCCTCCCCCCTCTCTGTCTGACCCTGTGGTGACCAGGTGAACACCTTCCTCCCTTTAGACCCCTCCCCCCTCTCTGTCTGACCCTGTGGTGACCAGGTGAACACCTCCCTCCTCCCTCCCCCTCTCTGTCTGACCCTGTGGTGACCAGGTGAACACCTCCCTCCTCCCTCCCCCCTCTCTGTCTGACCCTGTGGTGACCAGGTGAACACCTCCCTCCCTTTAGACCCCTCCCCCCTCTCTGTCTGACCCTGTGGTGACCAGGTGAACACCTTCCTCCTCCCTCCCCCCTCTCTGTCTGACCCTGTGGTGACCAGGTGAACACCTCCCTCCCCCCTCCCCCCTCTCTGTCTGACCCTGTGGTGACCAGGTGAACACCTCCCTCCCTCCCTCCCCCCTCTCTGTCTGACCCTGTGGTGACCAGGTGAACACCTTCCTCCTCCCTCCCCCCTCTCTGTCTGACCCTGTGGTGACCAGGTGAACACCTCCCTCCCCCCTCCCCCCTCTCTGTCTGACCCTGTGGTGACCAGGTGAACACCTCCCTCCTCCCTCCCCCCTCTCTGTCTGACCCTGTGGTGACCAGGTGAACACCTCCCTCCCCCCTCCCCCCTCTCTGTCTGACCCTGTGGTGACCAGGTGAACACCTCCCTCCTCCCTCCCCCCTCTCTGTCTGACCCTGTGGTGACCAGGTGAACACCTTCCTCCCTTTAGACCCCTCCCTTAAAGACCTGATTTTGAAGGTTTTATAAGGGAGGTAATTGTGATACTTACAAAGAAGAGCAATGTCTCAGAGAAGTAGGTCTTATGTGGGAGGGAGTCTTATAATGGGAAGTCCTATAAGGGAGGTTCCACTGTATAGTGGACATGCATTTAGAGTGTATGGGGGCCGGTGGTAACTTCACAAGCTGACATTGCAATGGGTTTGTAGAAGGTGTGTCTGGTCTCCTGTTCTTGACCCCTAGGAAGTCCTATAAGGGAGGTTCCACTGTATAGTGGACATGCATTTAGAGTTTTTGGGGGCCGGTGGTAACTTCACAAGCTGACAATGCAATGGGTTTGTAGAAGGTGTGTCCGGTCTCCTGTTCTTGCCGAGCGTTGTGCACATCAGACACTGGTGTGGGATGGGTTCTGTTGGAATAATAATAATGATTTTTTATATAGCGCAACGCCTCTCAGTTAAACTGGAGCTCTTTGCGCTTTACAAATGATTAAAATAAGATACAAGGGAAACATTTGCACATGCATGTAATTTGCAGCGTCTGTTTAAACATTATTGACAGGAAATCAGATTCATTTGTAGCCGTGTCCATAGTAACCATAATTGCTACAATGATAACTGTAATAATGATAATGTATGTTGATTTGTAGGTGGAAGCGCGACTCTCAAGGGAAGGTGGTGGAGAAGACTGGATTAAAGGTGGCTCAGTTTGTGGCCATACAGAGGAGAGACACTAAGGAGTGGGCCATTCCAGGGGTGAGTGTAGTGTAGTGTGGTGTGGTGTATTGTAGTGTGGTGTGGTGTAGTGTAGTGTGGTGTAGTGTAGTGTGGTGTGGTGTATTGTAGTGTAGTGTGGTGTATTGTAGTGTGGTGTAGTGTAGTGTGGTGTGGTGTATTGTAGTGTGGTGTGGTGTATTGTAGTGTGGTGTAGTGTGGTGTGGCTCAGTTTGTGGCCATACAGAGGAGAGACACTAAGGAGTGGGCCATTCCAGGGGTGAGTGTAGTGAGTGGTGTGGTGTAGTGTAGTGTGGTGAGGTGTGGTGTATTGTAGTGTGGTGTGGTGTATTGTAGTGTGGTGTAGTGTAGTGTGGCTCAGTTTGTGGCCATACAGAGGAGAGACACTAAGGAGTGGGCCATTCCAGGGGTGAGTGGTGTGGTGTGGTGTAGTGTAGTGTGGTGTAGTGTAGTGAGTGGTGTGGTGTATTGTAGTGTGGTGTGGTGTAGTGTGGTGTGGTGTATTGTAGTGTGGTGAGGTGTGGTGTGGTGTAGTGTAGTGTAGTGTAGTGTAGTGTAGTGTAGTGTAGTGTAGTGTGGTGTGGTGTAGTGTAGTGTGGTGTAGTGTAGTGTGGTGTAGTGTGGTGTGGTGTATGTGTAGTGTGGTGTGGTGTGGTGTGGTGTAGTGTAGTGTGGTGTGGTGTATTGTAGTGTGGTGTAGTGTGGTGTGGTGTAGTGTAGTGTGGTGAGGTGTGGTGTGGTGTAGTGTGGTGTGGTGTATTGTAGTGTGGTGTAGTGTGGTGTGGCTCAGTTTGTGGCCATACAGAGGAGAGACACTAAGGAGTGGGCCATTCCAGGGGTGAGTGTAGTGTAGTGTGGTGTGGTGTGGTGTAGTGTGGTGTGGTGTGGTGTATTGTAGTGTGGTGAGGTGTGGTGTGGTGTATTGTAGTGTGGTGAGGTGTGGTGTGGTGTATTGTAGTGTGGTGAGGTGTGGTGTGGTGTATTGTAGTGTAGTGTGGTGTTGTGTGGTGTGGTGTAGGTGGTGAGGTGTTGTGTGGTGTATTGTAGTGTGGTGAGGTGTTGTGTGGTGTATTGTAGTGTGTAGTGTAGTGTGGTGTATTGTAGTGTGGTGTAGTGTAGTGTGGTGAGGTGTGGTGTATTATAGTGTGGTGTGGTGTATTGTAGTGTAGTGTAGTGAGTGGTGTGGTGTAGTGTAGTGTGGTGAGGTGTGGTGTATTGTAGTGTGGTGTGGTGTATTGTAGTGTGGTGTAGTGTAGTGTGGTGAGGTGTGGTGTATTGTGGTGTGGTGAGGTGTTGTGTGGTGTATTGTAGTGTAGTGTGGTGTGGTGTGGTGTGGTGTATTGTAGTGTAGTGTGGTGTAGTGTAGTGTGGTGAGGTGTGGTGTATTATAGTGTGGTGTGGTGTATTGTAGTGTAGTGTAGTGAGTGGTGTGGTGTAGTGTAGTGTGGTGAGGTGTGGTGTATTGTAGTGTGGTGTGGTGTATTGTAGTGTGGTGTAGTGTAGTGTGGTGTAGTGTAGTGTGGTGTATTGTAGTGTGGTGTGGTGTATTGTAGTGTAGTGTAGTGAGTGTTGTGTGGTGTAGTGTAGTGTGGTGAGGTGTGGTGTATTGTAGTGTGGTGTGGTGTGGTGTATTGTAGTGTGGTGTAGTGTGTGTGTGGTGTGGTGTGGTGTAGTGTAGTGTGGTGTAGTGTGGTGTGGCTCAGTTTGTGGCCATACAGAGGAGAGACACTAAGGAGTGGGCCATTCCAGGGGTGAGTGTAGTGTAGTGTAGTGTGGTGTATTGTACGAATATGAATACGAATGTTTTTATTGAGGGTAAAACAGATAGGCTGGGTAGCTTTTTTACACTATTGCCATCAAGCAAATAAACAATTAATGAAGAAAATGATTAACAGAAACGTAAAAACAACAACAAAACCGGCAACAATAGTGACAAAAATATAGAAGTAATATAATGCAACAAGGCAAAAATGGCCACACAACAGCAATTCAAGATTAAAGACCCCCACCCCACCCCACCCCCAAAAAACACACCAAAACAACAACAAAAAACACCTCCCAGTCTGCCAGGGTTTTCATTTTTAACTGATTGCCAATCGAGAACATCATTTAAAATCGGCTTTGAATCGGTTGTTTTTGTTGGAGTCTCAAAGTGTCGTGTGTACTGATGTGTTTCCCGTGTGACTAAGCTCAGACCGAAAGTGTTCTAATCTGTTATTTTTACTCTTTTATCTGTTGTTTCATTTCAAAATGAAAACCCTGAGTCTCTACCCCCCCGTACTCACACCCACAAACACCCCCCACATACCCCACCCCCACAAACCTATACACACATACATACATGCATACAAATTCTTATATTATGTACATGTACATGTATATCAGTTCACATACATCTTAAATGTTCTCTACACCTTGTAATATCATTTGAATGTATATATATAAACATAATTAAACGTGTATTGTGAACATATGTATTGTAATTCGTAAGGTAAATTAAGACAAAACTGATTTATAATTGTTCCATCAAGTATTTATGATATGCCTTTCTGAAAGATGACAAGCTCGGTTTCTGTTTTATGTGGTTAGGCATATCGTTCCACAATTTTGCTCCTGAGTGGACTAATGAGGACATGAATAGATTTGTTCTAGGTCTAGGGGTACGAATAATCGACTTCCCACGAATGTTATATACTGGGAAAACAAATTGCAGATAATATGGTGTTCATTTATTCATAATTTTAAACATAAACACAGCTTTGTTATGCTTACATTTGAGATGAAAAGGCAGAATATCTCATTTCTTATAGTCACATGAATCAAGGGAGGAGGATTTTAATAGAATAAGTTTAAGGGAACGTCTATAAATACTGTGAAGTGGTTTTAAACAATTTTCACTTGCTAAGTCCCAACATATTGACACATAGTCCATGTCTGATTGAATATATGCATGAAAAAAGAGAGTCCGAGAATGCTGGTCTAGAAAGTGCTTAATTTGATTCAATTGAAATGTTTTTTGTGATAGTTTCTTGGACAGAAGTGAAACATGATTTGACCACGAGAGATTATTATCAATAGTAAAACCTAACAGCTTGTAGTGTAGTGTAGTGTGGTGTAGTGTGGTGTGGTGTGGTGTATTGTAGTGTAGTGTAGTGTGGTGTAGTGTAGTGTAGTGTAGTGTGGTGTAGTGTAGTGTGGTGTGGTGTATTGTAGTGTAGTGTGGTGTAGTGTGGTGTAGTGTATTGTAGTGTAGTGTGGTGTATTGTAGTGTAGTGTGGTGTATTGTAGTGTAGTGTGGTGTACTGTTGTGTGGTGTGGTGTATTGTAGTGTAGTGTGGTGTACTGTAGTGTTGTGTAATGTGGTGTGGTGTAGTGTGGTGTAGTGTAATGTGGTGTGTTATAGTGTGGTGTAGTGTGGTGTAGTGTAGTGTGGTGTGGTGTTGTGTAGTGTGGTGTAATGTAGTGTAGTGTAGTGTGGTGTAGTATAGTGTGGTGTAATGTAGTGTAGTGTAGTGTGGTGTAGTGTAGTAGTAGTGTGTGTAGTGTGGTGTGGTGTGTGTGGTGTAGTGTAGTGTGGTGTGGTGTGGTGTAGTGTGGTGTGGTGTGGTGTAGTGTGGTGTGGTGTAGTGTAGTGTGGTGTGGCTCGGTTTTTTGCCATACAGAGGAGAGACACTAAGTGGTGTGGTGTGGTGTAGTGTGGTGTAATGTAGTGTAGTGTGGTGTAGTGTGGTTGTGTGGTGTGGTGTAGTGTAGTGTGGTGTGTGGTGTGGTGTAGTGTAGTGTGGTGTAGTGTAGTGTGTGTAGTGTAGTGTAGTGTAGTGTGTGTAGTGTAGTGTAGTGTGTGTGTGTGGTGTAGTGTGGTGTAGTGTGGTGTAGTGTAGTGTAGTGTAGTGTGGTGTGGTGTAGTGTTGTGTGGTGTAGTGTGGTGTGTGTGTGTGGTGTGGTGTGTTGTGTGGTGTAGTGTGGTGTATTGTAGTGTGGTGTGGTGTGGTGTGTGTGTTGTGTGGTGTGGTGTGGTGTATTGTATGTGTGGTGTGGTGTATTGTAGTGTGTGTGTGGTGTGGTGTATGTGGTGTGTAGTGTGGTGTGGTGTGTTGTAGGGTGGTGTGGTGTGGTGTGGTGTGTTGTAATGTGGTGTGGTGTGGTGTGGTGTATTGTGGTGTGTGGTGTAGTGTGGTGTGGTGTGTGTGGTGTGTTGTAGTGTGTGTAGTGTGGTGTGTTGTAATGTGGTGTGGTGTAGTGTATTGTGTATGGTGTGGTGTGTGTGGTGTGGTGTGGTGTAGTGTGGTGTGGTGTGGTGTATTGTAGTGTGGTGTGGTGTTGTGTATTATAGTGTGGTGTGGTGTAGTGTAGTGTAGTGTGTGGTGTGGTGTAGTGTGTGTGTGTATGGTGTGGTGTGGTGTGGTGTGGTGTGGTGCGGTGTGGTGCGGTGTGGTGTGGTGTGGTGTGTGTGTGTGTGTGTGGTGTATTGTAGTGTGGTGTGGTGTTGTGTATTGTAGTGTGGTGTGGTGTAGTGTAGTGTAGTGTGGTGTGGTGTATTGTAGTGTGGTGTGGTGTATTGTATTGTGGTATGGTGTAGTGTGGTGTATTGTAGTGTGGTGTGGTGTGGTGTGTTGTAATGTGGTGTAGTGTGGTGTAGTGTGGTGTGGTGTGGTGTGGTGTGGTGTGGTGTAGTGTATTGTAGTGTGATGTGGTGTGGTGTAGTGTGTGGTGTATTGTAGTGTAGTGTGGTGTATTATAATGTGGTGTGGTGTATTGTAGTGTGATGTGGTGTGTTGTGATGTAGTGTGGTGTGGTGTAGTGTATTGTGCTGTGGTGTGAGTGGCGCTTCTCTTGGGGCAGCCGCTGTGGTCAACGCTTAGCTATTTTTCGTCTTGTTTACATGTCTCTGTCTCATAGTTTGTAGCGAAAGTTTGTTGAGTGGTCTGTGATAGTTCTAGGATTGACATGATGGATTTGTTTTGGCGATTGGTGCTTGTGACTGTGATATTTTCTGTGTGCAATATTTCTGTGAGAAATGTGATGTGTGTTTCAACCGGTTATGGCGACGAACAAGGTACAGGTACCCGACACTTGAAATATTCTAGGGACTTACTCATGCTTTTTAGAACGACCACCGACTTTTTACCCGATGTTTCTAACACCTTTCCTGCTAAAATCAAAGCACCAGATGATGACAGTGACGATCAGAAGACTGACAAACGACGACGACGACGAGGGTGTAGAGGAGGAGTGAAGAGGAGACAGAGACGTGACAAGAACAGACCACCACTGCCTACCATGATTTTAGCCAATGTTCGTTCATTGAGACCTAACGCGAAAAACTCTACTCTGGACGAAATCCAAGCTAACACTCGTTTTATGCATGAATATAGAGATCCCTGTCTAATGTGTTTTACTGAAACCTGGACGTGTGATTTAATTTCTGATGACATGTTGGCTATCGATGGGTTTGGTGTGCCATACAGAACGGATAGGGACAGGGAGGTGACAAATAAAAAACAGGGTGGCGGCGTGTGCCTGTACGTTAACGAACGCTGGTGTGACAGGGTGCACGTGACAGTAAAGAAACAACTGTGTACAGCTGACGTTGAGCTGTTATCTGTGGCGCTCCGACCCAGATACCTCCCTCGTGAGTTTGGTCAGTGACAGTAAAGAAACAACTGTGTACAGCTGACGTTGAGCTGTTATCTGTGGCGCTCCGACCCAGATACCTCCCTCGTGAGTTTGGTCAGTGACAGTAAAGAAACAACTGTGTACAGCTGACGTTGAGCTGTTATCTGTGGCGCTTCGACCCAGATACCTCCCTCGTGAGTTTGGTCAGTGACAGTAAAGAAACAACTGTGTACAGCTGACGTTGAGCTGTTATCTGTGGCGCTTCGACCCAGATACCTCCCTCGTGAGTTTGGTCAGTGACAGTAAAGAAACAATTGTGTACAGCTGACGTTGAGCTGTTATCTGTGGCGCTTCGACCCAGATACCTCCCTCGTGAGTTTGGTCAGTGACAGTAAAGAAACAACTGTGTACAGCTGACGTTGAGCTGTTATCTGTGGCGCTTCGACCCAGATACCTCCCTCGTGAGTTTGGTCAGTGACAGTAAAGAAACAACTGTGTACAGCTGACGTTGAGCTGTTATCTGTGGCGCTTCGACCCAGATACCTCCCTCGTGAGTTTGGTCAGCTTTTTGTAACCGTGTGTTACGTGCCCCCCTCTGCCTGTGCTGCACGTGCTGCTGCCGACATCGCCGACACCGTGCGCTCCCTCCAGCTGATCAACCCAGACGCCCCTTGCTTTGTACTGGGAGATTGTGATCTTTTAACCTGTCTACCCAGTTTAAGCCAATATGTGACATGTTACACTCGAAATCAAAAGACTCTTGATCTCTGTTATGGCAACATTCCGCATGCCTACAAATCTATCAGTCTTCCATCTATTGGCAACTCTGACCATGACTCTGTCTGTTTAATGCCCAGATATAGACCCAAGATACAGACTGAACCAGTTGTGAGGAAGAGTGTGAAAATGTGGACGCCTGATAGTGTGGAAGAACTGAGAGGATGCTTTGAGTGTACAGAATGGAGTGTGTTGACTGACTCGTGCGATAGTGTGAATGAAGCCGTTGATGTTGTTTCTTCTTACGTATCTTTCTGTCAAGACATGATCATCCCTCAAAAAACTATCAAGATTTTCCCCAATAACAAGCCATGGGTATCAAAAGTTTTAAAAACAACCATTAACAAAAAGAAGATTGTTTCAAACTGGTGATAAAACAGACAGAAAATCCATTCAAAAAACGTTAACGGCTGAACTTGGTGAGCACAAAAAGATATACAAGGAAAAGGTTGAAAGTCAGTTTCAACACGGAAACATGGCTGACGCTTGGAAGGGACTACAAACCCTCACTGGCCAAAACAAATCAACCAACCAAGTGTCGGCCATGCCCTTAGAAGACCAACATGATGCTTCTGAACAATTAAATGATTTGTACTGTCGCTTTGAACGCAATGACCTGAAGGAAGAGCTTGACCATGTTGTGATAGAAGTGAATGAAAAAGTGAATAGTGATGAGAGTGTGCATGGTGTGGATGATAATGTGATTGATGCTGTGGAAGTAGAATGTTTGTTTAAAAGACTGAAAATTAAGAAAGCTGTTGGCCCTGACAACATCTGTGGGCGTCTCTTAAAATCCTGTGCCTCCCAGTTGTGCCATGTTTTTAGCATGTTGTTTTCCTGGTCTCTGAATGTCTCCCAAGTTCCTGATCTGTGGAAAAACTCTGTGATTTGTCCGGTACCTAAGAAAAACAAGCCTACTTCTCTTAATGACTACCGCCCCATAGCTCTTACCTCCATTGTAATGAAATGTTTTGAAAGACTTGTTCTCACACGCCTGTCAACC
Organism: Phymorhynchus buccinoides; assembly: GCA_017654935.2. Classification (NCBI taxonomy): domain Eukaryota; kingdom Metazoa; phylum Mollusca; class Gastropoda; order Neogastropoda; family Raphitomidae; genus Phymorhynchus; species Phymorhynchus buccinoides. The sequence goes on along the minus strand of CM065700.1, from coordinate 51,222,099 downwards.
CACACAGCCCCACATCTCGATCCCAACCAGTTTGCATACAAGCCCAACAGAAATACTGATGATGCAACTCTGACTCTCCTTCAAAATACTTACACACACCTTGAAAAAACTGGATCCTTTGTTCGAATTCTGTTCATTGATTTTTCTTCCGCTTTCAACACTATCCAACCTCATCTTATGGCCAAAAAACTTCTGTCTTATGACGTCACCCCCCGTCTCGTTAAATGGATTATCAGCTTTCTTGTTCAAAGATCCCAGTCTGTCCGTTTCCAAAGAGCTCTTTCCTCTGTTAAACACACTTCCACTGGTTCTCCCCAAGGCACTGTCCTCTCACCTGTCCTCTTCACTCTTTATACTAACGACTGCTCTGGCACTGACACCACTCCTCTTATCAAATACTCTGACGACTCCGCCCTTCAAGACCTTTCCAATTCAGACCCAGTTTATTTGAACAGTGTGGATGCATTCACCTCCTGGTGTGACAACAACTACCTTGACCTCCTCTAATCAAATACTCTGACGACTCCGCCCTTCAAGACCTTTCCAATTCAGACCCAGTTTATTTGAACAGTGTGGATGCATTCACCTCCTGGTGTGACAACAACTACCTTGACCTTAATGTTACTAAAACTAAAGAAATGGTGATTGATTTCAGGAAGAACCCGACTGCCGTACCAGATCTTTTTATTAAAGGGAAGAGTTGAGCGTGTGGATGTATACAAGTATCTGGGAACTGTTATTGACAACAAATTGAATTTTAGTGCTAACATTAATATTATCCACAAAAAATGCCAATCTAGAATTTACTGTCTACAAAAACTCGGAAGTCTTGATGTAAACTGGAACGTACTGCAGGGTTTTTACAGATGTTTTATTGAGTCAGTTTTAACCTTCTCTTGCGTATGTTGGTATGGCAGTCTGAATGTGAAAAACAAGAATGTGCTGGGTAAAATTGTGAATGTCTGTGGAAAGATTGTTGGAGTGAAACAGGACGGTATGAATGTGTTGTATGAGCGGCGCGTGAGAGGAAAGGGTCGAATGATTGCGAGTGATTCCAGCCATGGCCTTTGTAGATTTTATGAACTTTTACCATCTGGCAGGCGTTACCGAACGCCAAAGTTCAAAACTCTTAGAAGCAGAAACAGTAAATGTGTTTTGTTTGTGTGTGTGTGTGTGTGTGTGTGTGTGTGTGTGTGTGTGTGTGTGTGTGTGTGTGTGTGTGTGTTTTTACCTGACTACTTTTCTTTAAATATATAGAATGTGTGTGCGTGCGCGCGCGCGCGCGCGTGTGTGTGTGCATGCGTGCGTGCGCGTGTGTGGTGGGGTAGGGGTGGGGGGTGCGCACGCGCACGTGTATATAGGGGAGTGTGGCTGTAAGTGGTAGCACGTATGATCTTGTAAGTATGTATGTGTACGTGTGAGCACACATGCGTGTGTGGAAAAGAGGGGTGGGTGGGTGGGATATGGTGGTTGGAGTGTGTTTGCATGTGTGCTATGCATAATTTATTATTATACACGTACAGGGTCTGTGAGTTTATTAAATTTATGAATATGTACATAAATATGGTGTTTGTCTTATATATAATTGATATTTTAAACATAAGTGTGTCTATATTGCATTTGTGTATTCTTATGTAGAGCTGTGTACTTTTATGTTTTGTTTCATATTTAAGCATGATTTGGAAAATATTGTTTTATGTGATGTCTTTTATGTTGAAATCGCGGGTGTTGCCATATTTAATTTCTCATTTTGAGATAATAAAGATTTGTTGAAGTTGAAGTTGAAGTATGGTAGTGTGGTGTGGTGTATTGTAGTGTGGTGTGGTGTGGTATATTGTAGTGTGGTGTATTGTAGTGTGGTGTGGTGTGGTGTATTGTAGTGTGGTGTAGTGTGGTGTGGTGTGGTGTAGTGTGGTGTGGTGTGGTATATTGTAGTGTGGTGTATTGTAGTGTGGTGTGGTGTAGTATGGTGTGGTGTGGTGTATTGTAGTGTGGTGTGCTGTAGTGTGGTGTATTGTGTGGTGTGTATTGTAATGTGGTGTGGTGTGATGTGATGTGGTGTATTGTAATGTGATGTATTGTGGTGTGGTGTTGTAGTGTGGTGTATTGTAGTGTGGTATGGTGTGTTGTAATGTGGTGTGGTGTAGTGTGGTGCATTGTAGTGTGGTGTGGTGTAGTGTGGTGTGGTATGGTGTAGTGTGGTGTATTGTAGTGTGGTGTGGTGTAGTGTGGTGTGGTGTATTATAGTGTGGTGTGGTGTAGTGTAGTGTAGTGTGGTGTAGTGTGGTGTGGTGTAGTGTGGTGTATTGTAGTGTGGTGTGGTGTATTATAGTGTGGTGTAGTGTGGTGTGGTGTAGTGTATTGTAGTGTGGTGTGGTGTATTGTAGTGTGGTGTGGTGTGTCATAATGTGGTGTGGTGTGGTGTGGTGTGTGTGGTGTATTGTAGTGTGGTGTAGTGTAGTGTGGTGTGATGTGGTGTAGTGTGGTGTATTGTAGTGTAGTGTGGTGTGGTGTAGTGTAGTGTGGTGTGTGTGTGGTGTGGTGTGGTGTGGTGTGGTGTAGTGTATTGTGGTGTGGTGTGGTGTATTGTAGTGTGGTGTGTGTTGTAGTGTGGTGTAGTGTGGTGTGGTGTATTGTGGTGTGGTTTGGTGCGTTGTAGTGTGGTGTGGTGTGTGTTGTGTTGTAGTGTGTTGTGGTGTAATGGGTTGGGGTGTAGTGTGTTATGTTGTGGTGTAGTGGGTTGGGGTGTAGTGTGTTGTGTTGTGGTGTAGTGGGTTGGGGTGTAGTGTGTTGTGTTGTGGTGTAGTGGGTTGGTGTGTAGTGCGTTGTGTTGTGTGGTGTAGTGTCTTGTGGTGTAGTGTGTTGTGTTGTAGTTTAGTGTGGTAGTTTAGTGTGGTGTAACATGGCATGGTGGAGTTTATCGTCCTGTGATCTTCGACATGCTCTAACTGTTGGTGATGTTTGTTCAGGGCATGGTTGATGGGGGGCAGACAGTGACAGCCTGCATTTGACATGGTGATGTTTGTTCAGGGCATGGTTGGGGCAGACAGTGACAGCCTGCATTTGACATGGGGATGTATTTTCAGGGCATGGTTGGGGCAGACAGTGACAGCCTGCATTTGACATGGGGATGTTTGTTCAGGGCATGGTTGATGGGGGGGCAGACAGTGACAGCCTGCATTTAACATGGGCATGTTTGTTCAGGGCATGGTTGATGGGGGGCAGACAGTGACAGCCTGCATTTGACATGGGGATGTTTGTTCAGGGCATGGTTGATGGGGGGGCAGACAGTGACAGCCTGCATTTGACATGGGGATGTTTGTTTAGGGCATGGTTGATGGGGGGCAGACAGTGACAGCCTGCATTTGACATGGGGATGTTTGTTCAGGGCATGGTTGATGGGGGGCAGACAGTGACAGCCTGCATTTGACATGGGGATGTTTGTTCATGGCATGGTTGGGGCAGACAGTGACAGCCTGCATTTGACATGGTGATGTTTGTTCAGGGCATGGTTGATGGGGGGGCAGACAGTGACAGCCTGCATTTGACATGGGGATGTTTGTTCATGGCATGGTTGGGGCAGACAGTGACAGCCTGCATTTGACATGGGGATGTTTGTTCATGGCATGGTTGATGGGGGGGCAGACAGTGACAGCCTGCATTTGACATGGGGATGTTTGTTCAGAGCATGGTTGATGGGGGGGCAGACAGTGACAGCCTGCATTTGACATGGTGATGTTTGTTCAGGGCATGGTTGATGGGGGGGCAGACAGTGACAGCCTGCATTTGACATGGGGATGTTTGTTCAGGGCATGGTTGATGGGGGAGCAGACAGTGACAGCCTGCATTTGACATGGTGATGTTTGTTCATGGCATGGTTGATGAGGGTGCAGACAGTGACAGCCTGCATTTGACATGGTGATGTTTGTTCAGGGCATGGTTGATGGGGGGGCAGACAGTGACAGCCTGCATTTGACATGGTGATGTTTGTTCAGGGCATGGTTGATGGGGGGGCAGACAGTGACAGCCTGCATTTGACATGGGATGTTTGTTCAGGGCATGGTGATGAGGGCAGACAGTGACAGCCTGCATTTGACATGGTGATGTTTGTTCAGGGCATGGTTGATGGGGGGCAGACAGTGACAGCCTGCATTTGACATGGGATGTTTGTTCAGGGCATGGTGATGAGGGCAGACAGTGACAGCCTGCATTTGACATGGTGATGTTTGTTCAGGGCATGGTTGATGGGGGGCAGACAATGACAGCCTGCATTTGACATTGGGATGTTTGTTCATGGCATGGTTGGGGCAGACAGTGACAGCCTGCATTTGACATGGGGATGTTTGTTCATGGCATGGTTGGGGGGGGGGGGGGGGCAGCAGACAGTGACAGCCTGCATTTGACATGGGGATGTTTGTTCAGGGCATGGTTGATGGGGGGGCAGACAGTGACAGCCTGCATTTGACATGGGGATGTTTGTTCAGGGCATGGTTGGGGCAGACAGTGACAGCCTGCATTTGACATGGTGATGTTTGTTCAGGGCATGGTTGGGGCAGACAGTGACAGCCTGCATTTGACATGGGGATGTTTGTTCAGGGCATGGTTGATGGGGGGGCAGACAGTGACAGCCTGCATTTGACATGGGGATGTTTGTTCAGGGCATGGTTGATGGGGGGCAGACAGTGACAGCCTGCATTTGACATGGGGATGTTTGTTCATGGCATGGTTGATGGGGGGGCAGACAGTGACAGCCTGCATTTGACATGGGGATGTTTGTTCAGGGCATGGTTGATGGGGGGGGGGGGGGGGGGCAGACAGTGACAGCCTGCATTTGACATGGGGATGTTTGTTCATGGCATGGTTGGGGCAGACAGTGACAGCCTGCATTTGACATGGTGATGTTTGTTCAGGGCATGGTTGATGGGGGGCAGACAGTGACAGCCTGCATTTGACATGGGGATGTTTGTTCAGGGCATGGTTGATGGGGGGCAGACAGTGACAGCCTGCATTTGACATGGGGATGTTTGTTCAGGGCATGGTTGATGGGGGGCAGACAGTGACAGCCTGCATTTGACATGGTGATGTTTGTTCAGGGCATGGTTGATGGGGGGCAGACAGTGACAGCCTGCATTTGACATGGGGATGTTTGTTCAGGGCATGGTTGATGGGGGGCAGACAGTGACAGCCTGCATTTGACATGGTGATGTTTGTTCAGGGCATGGTTGATGGTGACAGCCTGCATTTGACATGGGGATGTTTGTTCAGGGCATGGTTGATGGGGGGCAGACAGTGACAGCCTGCATTTGACATGGGGATGTTTGTTCATGGCATGGTTGATGGGGGGGCAGACAGTGACAGCCTGCATTTGACATGGGGATGTTTGTTCAGGGCATGGTGATGTATGTTCAGGGCATGGTGATGTATGTTCAGGGCATGGTGATGTATGTTCAGGGCATGGTGATGTATGTTCAGGGCATGGTGATGTATGTTCAGGGCATGGTGATGTATGTTCAGGGCATGGTGATGTATGTTCAGGGCATGGTGATGTATGTTCAGGGCATGGTGATGTGTGTTCAGGGCATGGTGATGTATGTTCAGGGCATGGTGATGTATGTTCAGGGCATGGTGATGTATGTTCAGGGCATGGTGATGTATGTTCAGGGCATGTTGATGTGTGTTCAGGGCATGGTGATGTATGTTCAGGGCATGGTGATGTATGTTCAGGGCATGGTGATGTATGTTCAGGGCATGGTGGATGCGGGGGAGACAGTGACAGCCACACTGAAACGGGAGTTTGGGGAGGAAGCTCTGAACTCACTGGAAATCCCCCAGCAAAGCAAAGAACTGATTGATGAACTGTTCAGACATGGAACACAGGTATGATGGTGATGATGATGATGATGGTGGTGGTGATGATGGTGAGAATGATGGTGGTGGTGATGATGGTGATAATGATGGTGTGATGATGGTGATAATAATGATGATGGTGTGATGATGGTGATGATGATGGTGATAATGATGATGGTGTGATGATGATGGTGATGATCATGATGGTGGTGATGATGATGATGATGATGATAGGAAGCTCTGAACTCGCTGGAAATCTCCCAGCAAAGCAAATAACTGATTGATGAACTGTTCAGACATGGAACACAGATGATGATGGTGGTGATGATGATGGTGGTGATGATGATGATGATGATGATGATAGGGAAGATCTGAAGACTTTGCAAAAGGTGTTTAGGGATGACCCACATAATGCGGACAATGCGTAGATGGAGACAGTGGTGATGAATTGTTATCACAATGGTTTCAGGTGTTTAGGGATGACCCACGCAACACAGACAATGCGTGGATGGAGACAGTGGTGTTGAATTGTTGTCACAATGTTTTCAGGTGTTTAGGGATCACCCACGCAACACAGACAATGCGTGGATGGAGACAGTGGTGATGAATTGTTATCACAATGGTTTCAGGTGTTTAAGGGCTACGTTGATGACCCACGCAACACGGACAATGCGTGGATGGAGACTGAATTGTTATCACAATGGTTTCAGGTGTTTAGGGGCTATGTTGATGACCCACGCAACACGGACAATTCGTGGCCGGATGGAGACTGAATTGTTATCACAATGGTTTCAGGTGTTTAGGGGCTATGTTGATGACCCACGCAACACGGACAATGCGTGGATGGAGACAGTGGTGATGAACTTTCACGATGAAGAGGGCACCAGTGTGGGGTCTGTACAGCTCAATGCAGGTACTACTTCTACTACTTCTTTTACTACTCCTCCTAGTTCAGAGGGCACCAGTGTGGGGTCTGTACAGCTCAATGCAGGTACTACTCCTACTACTTTTACTACTCCTCCTCCTCCTACTACTTCTTTTACTACTACTCCTCCTAGTTCAGAGGGCACCAGTGTGGGGCGTGTACAGCTCAATGCAGGTACTACTTCTACTACTTATTTTACTACTCCTAGTTCAGAGGGCACCAGTGTGGGGTCTGTACAGCTCAATGCAGGTACTACTTCTACTACTTCTTTTACTACTCCTCCTCCTAGTTCAGAGGGCACCAGTGTGGGGTCTGTACAGCTCAATGCAGGTACTACTTCTACTACTTCTTTTACTACTCCTCCTAGTTCAGAGGGCACCAGTGTGGGGCCTGTACAGCTCAATGCAGGTACTACTTCTACTACTTCTTTTACTACTACTACTCCTCCTAGTTCAGAGGGCACCAGTGTGGGGTCTGTACAGCTCAATGCAGGTACTACTTCTACTACTTCTTTTACTACTACTCCTAGTTCAGAGGGCACCAGTGTGTTGTCTGTACAGCTCAATGCAGGTACTACTTCTACTACTTCTTTTACTACTACTACTCCTAGTTCAGAGGGCACCAGTGTGGGGTCTGTACAGCTCAATGCAGGTACTACTTCTACTACTTCTTTTACTACTACTACTCCTAGTTCAGAGGGCACCAGTGTGGGGCCTGTACAGCTCAATACAGGTACTACTTCTACTACTTCTTTTACTACTCCTCCTCCCCTTAGTTCAGAGGGCACCAGCTCAATGCAGGTACTACTTCTACTACTTCTTTTACTACTCCTCCTAGTTCAGAGGGCACCAGTGTGGGGCCTGTACAGCTCAATGCGGGTACTACTTCTACTACTTCTTTTACTACTCCTCCTAGTTCAGAGGGCACCAGTGTGGGGTCTGTACAGCTCAATGCAGGTACTACTTCTACTACGTCTTTTACTACTCCTCCTCCCCTTAGTTCAGAGGGCACCAGTGTGGGGTCTGTACAGCTCAATGCAGGTACTACTTCTACTACTTCTTTTACTACTCCTCCTCCCCTTAGTTCAGAGGGCACCAGTGTGGGGCCTGTACAGTTCAATGCAGGTACTACTTCTACTACTTTTACTACTCCTCCTCCTCCTAGTTCAGAGGGCACCAGTGTGGGGTCTGTACAGCTCAATGCGGGTACTACTTCTACTACTTCTTTTACTACTCCTCCTCCCCTTAGTTCAGAGGGCACCAGTGTGGGGTCTGTACAGCTCAATGCAGGTACTACTTCTACTACTTCTTTTACTACTACTACTCCTCCTAGTTCAGAGGGCACCAGTGTGGGGTCTGTACAGCTCAATGCAGGTACTACTTCTACTACTTCTTTTACTACTCCTCCTAGTTCAGAGGGCACCAGTGTGGGGTCTGTACAGCTCAATACAGGTACTACTTCTACTACTTCTTTTACTACTCCTCCTAGTTCAGAGGGCACCAGTGTGGGGTCTGTACAGCTCAATACAGGTACTACTTCTACTACTTCTTTTACTACTCCTCCTAGTTCAGAGGGCACCAGTGTGGGGTCTGTACAGCTCAATGCAGGTACTACTTCTACTACTTCTTTTACTACTCCTCCTAGTTCAGAGGGCACCAGTGTGGGGTCTGTACAGCTCAATGCAGGTACTACTTCTACTACTTCTTTTACTACTCCTCCTAGTTCAGAGGGCACCAGTGTGGGGTCTGTACAGCTCAATACAGGTACTACTTCTACTACTTCTTTTACTACTCCTCCTAGTTCAGAGGGCACCAGTGTGGGGTCTGTACAGCTCAATGCAGGTACTACTTCTACTACTTCTTTTACCAGTCCTCCTAGTTCAGAGGGCACCAGTGTGGGGTCTGTACAGCTCAATACAGGTACTACTTCTACTACTTCTTTTACTACTCCTCCTAGTTCAGAGGGCACCAGTGTGGGGTCTGTACAGCTCAATGCAGGTACTACTTCTACTACTTCTTTTACTACTACTCCTAGTTCAGAGGGCACCAGTGTGGGGTCTGTACAGCTCAATGCAGGTACTACTTCTACTACTTCTTTTACTACTCCTCCTAGTTCAGAGGGCACCAGTGTGGGGTCTGTACAGCTCAATACAGGTACTACTTCTACTACTTCTTTTACTACTACTCCTAGTTCAGAGGGCACCAGTGTGGGGTCTGTACAGCTCAATGCAGGTACTACTTCTACTACTTCTTTTACTACTCCTCCTAGTTCAGAGGGCACCAGTGTGGGGTCTGTACAGCTCAATACAGGTACTACTTCTACTACTTCTTTTACTACTCCTCCTAGTTCAGAGGGCACCAGTGTGGGGTCTGTACAGCTCAATGCAGGTACTACTTCTACTACTTTTCTCCATTCCCCCCTTTTCATTTGTTTTTCTATCATTTCTTTTCTTTTTTTGTTATAATAATGTTATTTAATGATGTTTTTGCTTTGTATTTGTAGCAGGGCTGAGTGTAGAAAAGCTTCTTTGTGTTGCTTATCTCAGCCTGGGTAAAATAAAATGGTTTGTTAGTCTGTTCGTTCCTTCCTTCTTCTACCTCTGTTTCTATGACCACTACTAGTTCTACAACTACTATTTGTAGTGATGCAGGAGTTTTCTGATGTGTGTTTTCTATTTCTTACGTCCTTATACAGGGTTCAGACAGTTTTTGAAAATTTGGGGAATGAGGAACCATTTTCAAGTCCTGGAAAGTTTGGGAATTTTCCCAGAGGTTTGTGAAAGTTTGGGAATTTTGTCAGCAAAATATATATATGTGGTTTTGCAATTTTAGTGGCCAGTATATGTGAACAGGTCTTTTAGTCCATTGATTCTACCCTTAAAAACTTTAATGGAATAACAAAGCAAGACAACAGAAGGGGCAATTGTGCAGTGATCGCTGTTTGTCTATTTTTGCTGTTGGTGCCGGAAGTCGACGAGGAGTTGTCGTTCCTTTACTTGTGCCTTTTCATCCGGGTTTTGCGATGAGGAGTTGTCGTTCCTTTACTTGTTCCTTTTCATCCGGGTTTTGCGACGAGGAGTTGTCGTTCCTTTACTTGTGCCTTTCCATCCGGGTTTTGTGATGAGGAGTTGTCGTTCCTTTACTTGTGCCTTTCCATCCGGGTTTTGCGATGAGGAGTTGTCGTTCCTTTACTTGTGCCTTTTCATCCGGGTTTTGCGACGAGGAGTTGTCGTTCCTTTACTTGTGCCTTTTCATCCGGGTTTTGCGATGAGGAGTTGTCGTTCCTTTACTTGTGCCTTTCCATCCGGGTTTCATCGACGAGGAGTTGTCGTTCCTTTACTTGTGCCTTTACATCCGGGTTTTGCGATGAGGAGTTGTCGTTCCTTTACTTGTGCCTTTCCATCCGGGTTTTGCGATGAGGAGTTGTCGTTCCTTTACTTGTGCCTTTTCATCCAGGTTTTGCGATGAGGAGTTGTCGTTCCTTTACTTGTGCCTTTTCATCCGGGTTTTGCGATGAGGAGTTGTCGTTCCTTTACTTGTGCCTTTCCATCCGGGTTTTGCGATGAGGTGTTGTCGTTCCTTTACTTGTGCCTTTTCATCCGGGTTTTGCGATGAGGAGTTGTCGTTCCTTTACTTGTGCCTTTTCATCCGGGTTTTGTGACAAGGAGTTGTCGTTCCTTTACTTGTGCCTTTTCATCCGGGTTTTGCGATGAGGAGTTGTCGTTCCTTTACTTGTGCCTTTACATCCGGGTTTTGCGATGAGGAGTTGTCGTTCCTTTACTTGTGCCTTTTCATCCGGGTTTTGTGATGAGGAGTTGTCGTTCCTTTACTTGTGCCTTTGCATCTGGGTTTTGCGATGAGGAGTTGTCGTTCCTTTACTTGTGCCTTTTCATCCGGGTTTCATCGACGAGGAGTTGTCGTTCCTTTACTTGTGCCTTTACATCCGGGTTTTGCGATGAGGAGTTGTCGTTCCTTTACTTGTGCCTTTCCATCCGGGTTTTGCGACGAGGAGTTGTCGTTCCTTTACTTGTGCCTTTTCATCCGGGTTTTGCGATGAGGAGTTGTCGTTCCTTTACTTGTGCCTTTCCATCCGGGTTTTGCGACGAGGAGTTGTCGTTCCTTTACTTGTGCCTTTTCATCCGGGTTTTGCGACGAGGAGTTGTCGTTCCTTTACTTGTGCCTTTTCATCCGGGTTTTGCGACCGACTTTAACCGCATGTGGCAAGATGCCTGGTTTGGGAAAATGGTCACTAGGGTTTGGGAAAAGTTTGTGAATTTTGAAGTTATAATTTTGTATGAACCCTGCTATAAATGAACTAAAAACATCAAAACACTGCACAACACAAACAGATGAAAATGGGAAAATAAGCGAAGTAAAACCCCCACTAAATTTCAGTCTTCTTATGTCCTGTAATATTGTTTGTGTTTGTCTGCCTGTCTGTTTATCTCTTCTACTGTTAGTATTGGTGGGTAGGTTTTCCCGTGTCTTTGAATGTTGGTATCTTTGGTGGAAAGATGTTCATTTAAAAATTTAAAAAAAAATCCCCTTGCCCTTGCAAAGAAGGTTCTCTTCTTCCATAATGTATATTACAAGACAATATTATTTTACAGAACTAAATAACACACTGATTAATTCAATCATACTAAATAACCATCATTATCAAATAAAACAAATCAGCATATAATCCAGGCATGGGAATTAGAGAAGACAAAAAAAGACTGAAAATTGGGGTCTGGAAGAAGGCATAGAAACAAAGAATAAAAAAATAATATAAAAAAAAACCCACTGCAAATCGTGTGTGTTGGGATACAGCCCCCAGAAAATGAAGCTTCTTCTGTTATCTAAGCCTTAAAAAACAGTGTTAGAAACAGGACTCATATATTTATTTCATTTTGCATTCATTTATAACCAATAACTTCAGTTTTACTCATTGGGCTTCCAGACCTGCCAACCCGTACGATTTTGTTGTACGCCAATTTACCCAAAATACAACCAGTACGTCAGGTGAATAAAAAATACGACATAAAAAAAATCGTAGTGAATTTTTTTTTTAAGCAGTTCGATCCCCGAAACGATTGTTCATTCGAAATCGGCGATTTAGCATAACTGCGAAGTGTTGGAGGGCAACCACGACTTGCAAAGGAATCTCACTTGGCCAAATCTTGCGGCGCTAGAAGGTTTGTGATGCGCACCAAGTTGGTTTATCAACACGCACCGAAGTGAAGAGAATTTCTGAAAATGTTGAAGCGCAAAAGTGACGAGCCTCCTGACGTAGGCAAAACAAAGAAGCCACCAGCAAGATCACAAAGATTTCTTAAGAGATATTCAACTATCGCTAGAATTTGAGAGTCGACGTGAGGAAAGATTTACACACATTGCAGCTACTGTCAAGTTGACTTCTCCATTGCCAGTTCTGGAAAGTTTGACATTGAGCGGCACTGCAACAGGAAAATGCATCAAGATCGTGTGAAAGTGAAGCAAGCTGCAGCAGGCTCAATGCGCATAAAAGCATTTATGCCGACACAGACTTTCTCTACCGATGAAAAAGACACTGTTCGCGCAGAAGCCATGTTTACTGAGCTCATCGTCAAGATGAACCTGCCACTCAGCACAGCAGACGTTATTTCTGAGACGGTGAAAAAAGCATTTCCAGAGTATACCACTTTTTCCAAGAATACACCACTTTCCGTGAAAAAATACTCCAACTGAAAACTCAGGGTTGGCAGGTCTGGGCTTCCTTTTTTAATTTCTTTTTAATCTCATAAATGTGCTCTTGGACCATCAAAAAAAGCTGAAATGTGCACACACAAAAAGACTGAAGAGGACCATCAAAAAAGCTGAAATCAGCTGTACAATTCCCATGCCTGATGTACATTAGCAGCAATTGAAAATCAATCTCCTCTAGAATTTACTATCCTGAAACCAGCTTCACAAGGGTTTTATATATAATATAAGAACAAAGGAAAGAAAATTAAATATAAAAAAAAGAACGTAAGGGGAACATAAGAAAGGGGCTTGCGTGATTATGATCAACATGAACATTTCGAAACTAGAATTACAAAGGTATGACAAAGGAAAGCAAATACCCCAATGTAAGTATTAATGCAGTGGACTAAACACTATATATTATGCCAAATCATACACAGACAACAACAACAAAATATTTTTAAAAAACATAGACCTTAGGTAGCAAGTTTAGGTAGGGCAACCACTTTATGTTGAATTCATCAATGCGCATTTCCATGGCATGTGTACATTTTTCTAAAATATATTGTTTTTTCAATTCCTGTAGAAAGTTCCTTGTTGTTGGTTTTGTTTTGTGTATTCTGCATATATAGACAAAGTATCTAGCTATTAGTAATATCAGATCGAAAGTTTGTTCTGTTAATGTTTTAGAGTCTTCACCAAATAAAACTAGTTCAACATTAAGTGATAGCCTTTCACAATTTAAACATTTATCTTTTAATATTTTCTCCAAGTTCATCCAGAACTCTTGAGAATGTTGACAATGCCATAAATAATGTTGTATAGTATCTTTTTCTTCATTACAAAAATTACATTCTTCATTTTCCACTATTATCATTCTTTTTAGAATACTATTTGTAACTAGGATCCCATGACATATTTTAAGTTGAAACCATCTCAATTTTATTTCTTTAATTTTTCTCCCAATCAATTACTATGTCAAGTTTCTGTTCCCATTTCATAAATGCATGTATATCGTAGATTTCATTTTTTCCTAAAGTTAAATTATAGTATGCTTTACTTCCTTTCTTTACACTACATATTATTTGCAATGCTTTTGCATTTTCATTGTTTTCTTTGCTGTCACTTATTATATTTCTCTGTCCCATGTATTGTTTAATAGATTGGATACAGCCTAGATAGTTCAGAAAATTTACAGTTATTCCCCACTTCTGCGGAAATTCTCTATAAGGTAAAGTTCCCCATTATCTTTCAATATATCCTGCACAAAATATATTCCCTTTCTTACCCATGCCTTGTGGCAAAAATAACTGTTGTTAATTTTAAATCTATCATTGAAAAAGATAGGTTCAGAGTTGATTTCTTTGTTATTTCTTAGCTCAACATGAAGATTTAATTGATCATACGCCTTGAATACATCTGTCCAAAAAATGTGGAGCTTGTTGTTATTTATAAACTTTTTTGACCCAAAGTTGTTAATATTTGCTGTATCTGGATATGAGGAGTGTATTATTTTCCTCCATTTAATATTACTGGTAATTAATTTTCGTAACCAGGACAGTTTTAGTGCTTGTATGTATGCTTGTATGTTTGGGACTCCTATGCCTCCGTTTTCAATATCATGAACCGAAAGTTTGTTTCAACTTATAATAATAATAATAATAATGACAATTTATATAGCGCCCATCCTACTATGTAGGCTGCAGAGCGCTTTACACACAATTGAAATGAAATAAAAACATGAAACAAAAATCCAATAACATGAGCAAACAAAACAATAGGCCCACCGGTCAGACTTCGTTTGGCCGGTAAAAATACACATAACAAACAGCAACAACAACTGCTGTGACTACTACTACTACTACTACTACTACTACTACTACTACTACTACTACTACTACTACTACTACTACTACCACCACTACTACTACTACCACCACTACTACTACAACTACTACTCATAATAAGCCTAATACAAGTATGCATTGTCACACAATTCGCAAGCATAAGATAACAGCACATATATATTCACAACAACATACACACATAAACAACACACACACAACCACCCGCGCACACACACACACACAGACACACACACACCATGCATACGTACACTCATATAGGGGCCTACATGAACGCATCACACGCATACACACAACAAAAACATGCGCACGCTCACATACACCACACACACACATGCGCGCACGCACACATACACACACGCGCGCACACACATACACACACACACACACACACACACACATAGAACACGTGATGACACACATACACATAACAAGATGGACAAATAGAGTGGCTGGCAATATCTCTAAGTTTTAGATGTACTCTGCAGCTGCAGTTTGAAGTAGTGGGTTTTCAGAGCAGACTTAAACGTTACAAAGCATTTGGCATGACGGAGGCTGGAAGGGAGTGAGTTCCAGAGTGTAGCAGCTGAAACGGAAAATGCTCTGGAGCCGTGTTGTTTCCAATGGTAAGAGGGAATTTGAAAAATACGGTCATCAGAGGAAGAACGTAGGCAACGGGCAGGAACGTAAATCTGGAAAAGGTTGCAAAGATAGGCTGGTGCGTCTTTTGTAACGATTTTGTAGCAGAGGCAGGCGGATTTGTATTTGATTCGGTATTCGATTTTGAGCCAGTGTAGTTTCATTAAAAGATCTGATGTATGGTGTCGTTTTGGTACTCTGAATACAAGGCGCGTGGCAGAATTTTGAACACGTTGAAGAGGTTGGAGAGAGGTTGTAGGAAGGCCTAGGAGGAGGGCATTGCAATAATCTAATCTAGACAGAATACAGGAAGTGACAAGTGTCTTTGTGGCCTCTTCAGTCTCTCTTATCAGGCTTTTTATCCCATACAAATTCAAAACATATTTTTTGTAGATTTTTTATTTCATTATCTGGTGGATTTGGTAGTAATATCCATAACTAAACTAACTTTGAGAGCATTAAAGATTTTAAAACGGCTACCTTACCTAAAGGAGTCCATGTTCTTTGTGACCAGATTTTGAACAATACTTTTGTTTCATACATCTTATCAACCATATTGATTTCAGTTATGTTTAATAGATCGTCCGTTAACCAGAGTCCTAGGATTTTAAATTTAGGTGGATTCCATTTCATGCTTTTATTCGGTAAGTATATGACATTCAAATTCTTTTTGATAGTTTTCTCAAAATTTAGTTTTAAGCCAGATATTTCTTCAAACTCTTCAAGTGTTGCAAAAAGTTTTTCATATGATTCTTCATCACCCTGTAGCAAAAATGATGTGTCGTCTGCAAACTGAGTAATTTTGAACTCTGAGTCTGATATCTCTATTCCTTTTATATCTTTATCTTCACAAATTTTTGAAGCTAATAACTCTGCACAAAGTACAAAAATATAAGGTGATATTGGATCCCCCTGCCTACAACCACGTCCTATAGGAAAGCCTTGCGATAATTTTCCATTAACAATAACATAAGATTTAATATCATGATAGAAAGTGTAGACCCATTGACATATATCTTTTCCAAAACCAAAAATTTGTAACAGATACAAATTGCTTGATCCTAAATGCTGGTTTGTTATCGCTAAAGGGAATAAATGTGCTGCAGCTGCGCTTAGCAATGTGGATGATCCTCCTTCTGCAGTAATTAAGTGGAATGCTAAATATAATAATTTAAATTGGGTTAATATTTTTTCTATAACTTTTAAAACCACTTACGATGCTCAACTAAGATGGTTCCAGACACGCTTGTTACATCGTATTCTCCCGACGAACAAATATCTAAATATGTGCAAGATTGTGGACAGCCCACTATGCTTCTTTTGCAAACAAGAAGAAGACTCAATTCCTCATTTATTTTGGTCTTGTGCTGTTATTAATTTTTGTTGGGAGAGACTTGAGCAACTTCTACAGGAAAAATGCCCAAATTGTTTAAATTTCTCTTTTGCAGAGAAAATTGTTCTTTTTGGTTTCCAACCTGATAGAGTGGTTGATTCTGTTATGGACCTAATCATTCCTATTGCTAACTTCTATCTGATAGAGTGGTTGATTCTGTTATGGACCTAATCATTCTTATTGCTAACTTCTATCTGATAGAGTGGTTGATTCTGTTATGGACCTAATCATTCTTATTGCTAACTTCTATCTGATAGAGTGGTTGATTCTGTTATGGACCTCATTCTTATTGCTAAGTTCTACCTGATAGAGTGGTTGATTCTGTTATGGACCTCATCATTCTTATTGCTAACTTCTATCTGATAGAGTGGTTGATTCTGTTATGGACCTAATCATTCTTATTGCTAACTTCTATCTGATAGAGTGGTTGATTCTGTTATGGACCTAATCATTCTTATTGCTAAGTTCTATCTGATAGAGTGGTTGATTCTGTTATGGACCTAATCATTCTTATTGCTAACTTCTATCTGATAGAGTGGTTGATTCTGTTATGGACCTCATCATTCTTATTGCTAACTTCTATCTGATAGAGTGGTTGATTCTGTTATGGACCTCATCATTCTTATTGCTAACTTCTATCTGATAGAGTGGTTGATTCTGTTATGGACCTAATCATTCTTATTGCTAACTTCTATCTGATAGAGTGGTTGATTCTGTTATGGACCTAATCATTCTTATTGCTAACTTCTATCTGATAGAGTGGTTGATTCTGTTATGGACCTAATCATTCTTATTGCTAAGTTCTATCTGATAGAGTGGTTGATTCTGTTATGGACCTCATCATTCTGATTGCTAAGTTCTATCTGATAGAGTGGTTGATTCTGTTATGGACCTAATCATTCTGATTGCTAACTTCTACCTGATAGAGTGGTTGATTCTGTTATGGACCTAATCATTCTTATTGCTAAGTTCTATCTGATAGAGTGGTTGGTTCTGTTATGGACCTCATCATTCTTATTGCTAACTTCTATCTTTATAAATGCAAACTGCTGGAAGTGCATCCCATAATTCAGGTTTTCTTACATACACTCAAACATAAGTATATGATTGAAAATTATTCTGCTGCTGTTTTACTTAAGAAATCTTTATTTGACATTGCTTGGTTAATATCACACACACACACACCAAAAACACAATAATCATGATCCTGCCACTATTCTCTCTATTATGATTCTGATTTTCAGTAAGTTTTCACTCAGTGTTATTCTGTTATTCTGATGTCCAATATGTTTTCATGTAGTGTTATTCTGATTTCCAATGTTTTCACTCAGTGTTATTCTGATTTCCAATATGTTTTCATGTAGTGTTATTCTGATGTCCAATATGTTTTCACTCAGTGTTATTCTGATGTCCAATATGTTTTCACTCAGTGTTATTCTGATTTCCAATATGTTTTCATGTAGTGTTATTCTGATGTCCAATATGTTTTCATGTAGAGTTATTCTGATGTCCAATATGTTTTCACTCAGTGTTATTCTGATTTCCAATATGTTTTCATGTAGTGTTATTCTGATGTCCAATATGTTTTCACTCAGTGTTATTCTGATTTCCAATATGTTTTCATGTAGTGTTATTCTGATGTCCAATATGTTTTCATGTAGTGTTATTCTGATTTCCAATGTTTTCACTCAGTGTTATTCTGATTTCCAATATGTTTTCATGTAGTGTTATTCTGATGTCCAATATGTTTTCATGTAGTGTTATTCTGATTTCCAATATGTTTTCATGTAGTGTTATTCTGATGTCCAATATGTTTTCACTCAGTGTTATTCTGATTTCCAATATGTTTTCATGTAGTGTTATTCTGATGTCCAATATGTTTTCACTCAGTGTTATTCTGATGTCCAATATGTTTTCACTCAGTGTTATTCTGATTTCCAATATGTTTTCATGTAGTGTTATTCTGATGTCCAATATGTTTTCATGTAGTGTTATTCTGATGTCCAATATGTTTTCACTCAGTGTTATTCTGATTTCCAATATGTTTTCATGTAGTGTTATTCTGATGTCCAATATGTTTTCACTCAGTGTTATTCTGATGTCCAATATGTTTTCATGTAGTGTTATTCTGATGTCCAATATGTTTTCACTCAGTGTTATTCTGATTTCCAATATGTTTTCATGTAGTGTTATTCTGATGTCCAATATGTTTTCACTCAGTGTTATTCTGATGTCCAATATGTTTTCATGTAGTGTTATTCTGATTTCCAATATGTTTTCATGTAGTGTTATTCTGATGTCCAATATGTTTTCATGTAGTGTTATTCTGATGTCCAATATGTTTTCACTCAGTGTTATTCTGATTTCCAATATGTTTTCATGTAGTGTTATTCTGATGTCCAATATGTTTTCATGTAGTGTTATTCTGATGTCCAATATGTTTTCATGTAGTGTTATTCTGATGTCCAATATGTTTTCATGTAGTGTTATTCTGATGTCCAATATGTTTTCATGTAGTGTTATTCTGATGTCCAATATGTTTTCACTCAGTGTTATTCTGATGTCCAATATGTTTTCATGTAGTGTTATTCTGATGTCCAATATGTTTTCACTCAGTGTTATTCTGATTTCCAATATGTTTTCATGTAGTGTTATTCTGATTTCCAATATGTTTTCACTCAGTGTTATTCTGATTTCCAATATGTTTTCATGTAGTGTTATTCTGATGTCCAATATGTTTTCACTCAGTGTTATTCTGATTTCCAATATGTTTTCACTCAGTGTTATTCTGATTTCCAATATGTTTTCATGTAGTGTTATTCTGATGTCCAATATGTTTTCACTCAGTGTTATTCTGATTTCCAATATGTTTTCACTCAGTGTTATTCTGATTTCCAATATGTTTTCATGTAGTGTTATTCTGATGTCCAATATGTTTTCACTCAGTGTTATTCTGATGTCCAATATGTTTTCATGTAGTGTTATTCTGATGTCCAATATGTTTTCACTCAGTGTTATTCTGATTTCCAATATGTTTTCACTCAGTGTTATTCTGATTTCCAATATGTTTTCACTCAGTGTTATTCTGATTTCCAATATGTTTTCATGTAGTGTTATTCTGATGTCCAATATGTTTTCACTCAGTGTTATTCTGATGTCCAATATGTTTTCATGTAGTGTTATTCTGATGAAAAATCGCACTAAGTCTCTCATTAATTCCTTTGTCTCCGATTTTATTAATTGTAAAGAATTAAAAAATAAAGAAATTGCAGCTAAGCCATCTTTTTCGCCAGTACCGCCGTGGGAACAAATTAAACCTGCTTTTGATATTGATCATACAGATGTTAACAAAAGTCAATCTCCAAACATATTAAAAAACTTAGTTAATTTACATATGGAAAGTTGTTATAGTGGATGTATTAAAATATACACAGATGGGTCTGTTCTTCAAAATGGGAATACAGGAGCAGCATTTGTAATACCCTCGTTAAAAATAGAGAAACGATATTATATAGGTAAATATTATTCCATTTTTACTGCAGAATTGTTAGCTATTTTAATGGCATTACAATATACTGCAGAATTACCTATAAATGCTTGTAAAATATTACTTTGTGTAGATTCGAAATCAGCATTACAAGCTATTAAAGGTCAAAATGTTAACATACGCCTTGAAATGATATTAGAGATCAAACATTTAATTAATCAATTATCGAGTAAAGACATTAGTGTAACTTTTTATTGGGTTCCCTCCCATTGTGGAATATACTCCAATGAATTGGTTGATCGAGCAGCTAGAAGTGCAGCGCGTAATTCCGAGGGAACGATTCATCTTAATGTGAATTTAGATCTGCATGAATATTATAAACATTGAAAAATTATCCAAAGAAAATGTTGACAGCATGTTAATGACTTCAGACAGTCAATATTCACGCTATTGTATAAAAGGCTCAAGTACAATGAATTCCTACTTAATTTTAAAACAGCTCAAATATACAAGTTTAAGACAAATCGTATCTTTGATGTTTAAACTTCGTTTAAATGCTTTTAAAACAAAATTTTCTAAAGACGTTAAGTGTATATGTGGAAATCAAATATGTATAAATCATTTGCTCCTATATTGTCCTAGAATTAAAGAACAAATCAACAAAACTGATGGTGAATTGCTGAACCATCAAACGCCTTTAACCATTGAAAAAATCTTAAACAACTTTAATCTCCTTAAAAGTTTTCAGAAATCCTGCACATAAGTCCTGTTGGTATTTTTCTTTGAGTTACTAATTAATTGTTGGTTTAAATTGTGTTATTATATTTTTGTTGTTAGCCATTTAGAAATTAAGACACACTTGTTTAACTCTTCATGTTACATAAGTCAGTTTGAAATGTTACTGTATGTCCTCCCTTCCCTCCCATCTTATATATCTGTTAATGTAATTTTTATATGCACTCAGTTAGATTTGTATGAATAGATGTGTAGGGAAAACACATAAATACTACTACCATTCATGCACTCACACACACTCTCACTTCAATAGCTATCTGATGTAGGCTTAGTTAATTTCACACACACACTTCTTTCTTTTTTTTCTTTCTTTTTTTTGGGTCTAATATCACTTGCGGGTGAACAGACGTTAAACTAAAGAACGAACTCATACATACTAGTAATACTACAACTAGTAATAATAACCTAATCAATATTATTATGCTTTATCAATAACATCAATAATTTGAATACAAAGTGTCAAAAAACAATTTCAGAAAGAACAAAAAGTATGAAATTTATCACAACTTTCAGAATTCATGGCATGTTTTATATATTATATGTTACAGGACATCTGTTATTCAGCTCTCTCTCTCTCTCTCTCTCTCTCTCTCTCTCTCTCTCTCTCTCTCTCTCTCTCTCTCTCTTTCTCTCTCTCTCTCTCTCTCTCGCTCTCTCCCCCTCTCCCCCTCCCTCTCTCTCCCCCTCTCTCTCTCTCTCTCTCTCTCTCTCTCTCTCTCTCTCTCTCTCTCTCTCTCTCTCTCTCTCTCTCTCTCTCGCGCGCGCGCGCGCGTCTAACAATGAAGCTGTGTTGAAGTCAGTAGCTAAATTTATAGCTGAGGCACAAACAGTGCGCCAAAAAAGTTTGACGGCAGTGCATAATGCTACTAATACTGTTGTTTAGATTATGGATGTTAAAGGGTGTCTACACCTCATTTAAATATTATGCAACAATATGTTATCCGTGGGTTATTGTGTGAAAGGTCGAGAGAAGCTTATCTTCTCTTTCACTCGTTGCTTCTTCTTTCACTTTGCTAATCGATCGCTAACTTTTGTTCTTGTTTGTCCTTTTTCTGCCTATGTAAACTACATTTTCCTTTTACAAATGCTTTAGTATACTTGAATGTGACAAAAGATGTATACTGTACTGGATTTAGTCATGTTCATTCCTTAGCTTTGTTCATAACCCTATATAAGAGAGAAAAATGTTATGATTACCCCCCTTGTCATTAGACCCTTTCAGGTAATGACAATAAAAACGTCAAGTATCAAGTCTCTCTCTCTCTCTCTCTCTCTCTCTCTCTCTCTCTCTCTCTCTCTCTCTCTCTCTCTCTCTCTCTCTCTCTCTTTCTCTCTCTCTCTCTCTCTCTTACAATAACAACGATGAAACGGATGGCCAGTAAGAAACACTTTAGTGAACTTATTTTATCTAAACATGATACAAAATCTATATGGAAAGCTATAAATCAGTTATCTGGTAAAAGCTCAAAGTCTATGAATAGCTCATCAACAGATTTAACGGCTGAAGATTTTAGCAAACACTTTTCAACAGTTGCAGACAAACTTGTTGAAGTAGATAACACACAACAGAATAATTTGCGAAAGTTAATAGATTTCTGTGACTCAAAAGACATTAAAACCAATCTTAACTTTAATTATATTAGTGTACATGAAGTTTTCTCAGAATTGTGTTTATTAAATCGATCTAAATCTCGAGGACTAGACAATTTAGATAATCGAATCTTGAAATCATTTCTGAACATCTAACATACATCTATAACCTTTGCATTGAAAAAGGCCACTATCCACAACCCTTGAAAGACGCCAGGGTGTTGCCCTACTTTAAATCTGGTGATAGGAATTGTGCCTCAAATTATAGACCCATATCACTTTTATCTAGTATTTCTAAACCTCTTGAAAAGCATTTAAAACAAATGATTCAAACACACTTTAGAATATATAATTTATTTCACCCAAACCAAAGTGGTTTTAGGAAGCATCATTCTTGTCATACAGCACTCACCAATCTTATAGAGCAATGGCACTTAAATATTAATAATGATTTATTCACAGGGGCTATTTTTATAGATTTTGCGAAAGCATTTGACACTATTGATCATAATCTTCTCTTAAGAAAACTTACACTGTATGGTCTATCACAAACATCAGTCAACCTTATATCTTCTTTTCTGACAAACAGACGCCAGACTGTTTTGCAAGATGGCAAATCTTCCTCTTTTATGCCAGTCAAATGTGGAGTGCCACAGGGGTCTGTGCTGGGCCCCACTTTATTTTCAGTATATATCAATGACCTCCCTTTATACATATCATCCCTTTGTGAACTTTTTGCTGATGATACAACCTTACATAATAAAAACAAGAATGCAAATTTAGCTTTAACTGACCTACAAAATGACTTAAACAAGGTAGCAACATGGACAGAATTTAATCACATGGCCTTGCACCCTCTGAAATCCAAACTTATGTTAATAACCACGAGACAAAAGCGTCAAAATATTAAAACTGATTTAATAAAAGTAAAAATCAATGATAATACTTTGGAAGAAGTTGATTCTCATAAAGTACTTGGCCTTGGTATTGATAACAATCTGACCTGGTCTTTTCACGTTTCCATTCTTACACGTAAATTATGAAAAAAAATATTTCAGTTAAACAGGATAAAACACTTCCTCAATCAGCACACCCGAAAATTGTTCTTTCATGCGTACATCCAACCAGATATTGACTACGCTTTTACAACTTGGGATTTGGCTAGTAAGAACTGTTTAAAACCACTAGAAACTCTCTATAGACGTGCAATCAAAATTATACTACTTAAATCATCATCTCTGCAAACCACTGACTATAAAACATTAAGCATTCTCCCTTTCAGCTTAAGATGTCGTCTTAATAAGGCCGTGCTTATGTTTAAGATAATGAATAACCTGGCGCCTCCCTATCTCTGTGAAAAATTCCAAATCAGTAATGCTCGTAATAAAAGTCTAATATTCATTCCGGCCTCGTCCAAGAACAGATCTTTTCATGTCATCCCTAACATACTCAGGAGCAAAACTATGGAATGAGATGCCTGCATATATTAAAAACAAGAGCACCTTGGCGTCTTTCAAAAAATCATATAATAAATACTTAGCAGAATGTTTATAAATCACCTATATGTACGCCATGTTGTTTCCTCCGCATAATGTAAAAATTATTCCCTTCCAATATATAAATCACTTGCATCCAATGAATTTATGTTTAAACGCGGGAGGACAAATTATTTTATTTTATGCGTTTAAATTCTGATATTTTCTTTCCCTATTCATTGGTAATTATTATTACCCTATTGAATGTCATGTTATGAGATAACATGTGGATAAAAATGTGTGAGTGTGTGTGTGTGTGCGTGCGTGTGTGTGTGTGTGTGTGCGCGCGTGCGTGCGTGTGTGCGCGCGTGTGTGTATGTGTGATATATATATAATTTTTATTTTTATTTTTATTTTATTTTTTTATTTTTTTTATTTTTTTTCTTGCATGTTTCTGATTTCTTTTGTCTGTTTTGATTGTAGTTTATTTGTGTGGTTGTTTATCGTTTAATTTATGTTTGCTTGCTTGCTTTGTACGAGGACCTGATGAAAAAAAGCCATATTTTGTGCTTATTTAGTTATCCTCAATAAACATTCGAGTTTCGAGTTACTCTCTCTCTCTCTCTCTCTCTCTCTCTCTCTCTCTCTCTCCCCCTCTCTCTCTCCCCCCCTCTCTATCGCACCTCTCTCTCACTCTTTCTCTCACTCTCACTCTTTCTTTCCTGCAATCTTCACTCAGTCATTGATATATTACCAGTAAACTTGATAACAATAACATCAAAAAGTGAAATTTAAGCCCACATAGGTCATATACTTCAATAATCAGTTCCATATTCAGCATCATTGCTTCTATAGAATAAAAAGACACCAGACAAACTGTATCCTCTTAAACATGCCCCCCCCCCCTACCCCCACTTACACACACACACACACACACACACACACACACACACACACACACACACACATGTATGCACAATATCCTAGCAGCTTCATTATAAATTAAGCTGAAAATCACATCATTATGTCATGTTTCATAACCAGTGTGTCTCTATAGTATAGTCAAAAGAAAACAAGGAAAGGCAAAAATATTACTAAGCAATAATATTACTAAGGAAACATAATTTGGTTTAGACAGTTGTGATGGTTATATATATTATCACTAGTACCACCATTACATAAACACACATACACTGAGAAGATACAATCAGCATTGCACAAACGCACACACACACATACACACAACAATACCTGTGCGCACACACACACACACACACACACACACACACACACACACACACACACACACACACACACACACACACACACACACACACTCACATGCACACACTCACAGACACACACAAACACCACCACCCCACACGCACACGCACACACCCACACACTGAATAAATGTCAAACTTTATGTCTTTCGGCACTTGCAGTTGTCCATGCTCCTCTGTCTATAGTGTTTGGCACTGACTGCTAGTGCTGCTGATTCCAGTTAGCACATAAACACACGAAGAACAGGATGGTCACAGTCATTACAGTTCAGAATGTTTGACACTGACTGCTAGTGCTACTGATTCCAGTTAGCACATAAACACACGAAGAACAGGATGGTCACAGTCATTACAGTTCAGAGTGTTTGGCACTGACTGCTAGTGCTACTGATTCCAGTTAGCACATAAACACACGAATAACAGGATGGTCACAGTCATTACAGTTCAGAGTGTTTGGCACTGACTGCTAGTGCTACTGATTCCAGTTAGCGCATAAAACACATGAAGAACAGGATGGTCACAGTCATTACAGTTCAGAGTGTTTGGCACTGACTGCTAGTGCTGCTGATTCCAGTTAGCACATAAACACATGAAGAACAGGATGGTCACAGTCATTACAGTTCAGAATGTTTGGCACTGACTGCTAGTGCTGATTCCAGTTAGCACATAAACACACGAAGAACAGGATGGTCACAGTCATTACAGTTCAGAGTGTTTGGCACTGACTGCTAGTGCTACTGATTCCAGTTAGCACATAAACACATGAAGAACAGGATGGTCACAGTCATTACAGTTCATAGTGTTTGGCACTGACTGCTAGTGCTACTGATTCCAGTTAGCACATAAACACACGAAGAACAGGATGGTCACAGTCATTACAGTTCATAGTGTTTGGCACTGACTGCTAGTTCTACTGATTCCAGTTAGCACATAAAACACACGAAGAACAGGATGGTCACAGTTCAGAGTGTTTGGCACTGACTGCTAGTGCTGATTCCAGTTAGCACATAAACACACGAAGAACAGGATGGTCACAGTCATTACAGTTCAGAATGTTTGGCACTGACTGCTAGTGCTACTGATTCCAGTTAGCACATAAACACACGAAGAACAGGATGGTCACAGTCATTACAGTTCAGAATGTTTGACACTGACTGCTAGTGCTACTGATTCCAGTTAGCACATAAACACATGAAGAACAGGATGGTCACAGTCATTACAGTTCATAGTGTTTGGCACTGACTGCTAGTGCTACTGATTCCAGTTAGCACATAAACACACGAAGAACAGGATGGTCACAGTCATTACAGTTCAGAATGTTTGGCACTGACTGCTAGTGCTACTGATTCCAGTTAGCACATAAAACACATGAAGAACAGGATGGTCACAGTCATTACAGTTCAGAATGTTTGGCACTGACTGCTAGTGCTACTGATTCCAGTTAGCACATAAACACACGAAGAACAGGATGGTCACAGTCATTACAGTTCAGAATGTTTGGCACTGACTGCTAGTGCTACTGATTCCAGTTAGCACATAAACACACGAAGAACAGGATGGTCACAGTCATTACAGTTCAGAATGTTTGGCACTGACTGCTAGTGCTACTGATTGCAGTTAGCACATAAACACACGAAGAACAGGATGGTCACAGTCATTACAGTTCAGAATGTTTGGCACTGACTGCTAGTGCTACTGATTCCAGTTAGCACATAAAACACACGAAGAACAGGATGGTCACAGTCATTACAGTTCATAGTGTTTGGCACTGACTGCTAGTGCTGATTCCAGTTAGCACATAAAACACACGAAGAACAGGATGGTCACAGTCATTACAGTTCATAGTGTTTGGCACTGACTGCTAGTGCTACTGATTCCAGTTAGCACATAAACACATGAAGAACAGGATGGTCACAGTCATTACAGTTCATAGTGTTTGGCACTGACTGCTAGTGCTACTGATTCCAGTTAGCACATAAACACATGAAGAACAGGATGGTCACAGTCATTAGAGTTCAGAATGTTTGGCACTGACTGCTAGTGCTACTGATTCCAGTTAGCACATAAACACACGAAGAACAGGATGGTCACAGTCATTACAGTTCAGAATGTTTGGCACTGACTGCTAGTGCTGATTCCAGTTAGCACATAAACACACGAAGAACAGGATGGTCACAGTCATTACAGTTCAGAGTGTTTGGCACTGACTGCTAGTGCTACTGATTCCAGTTAGCACATAAACACATGAAGAACAGGATGGTCACAGTCATTACAGTTCAGAATGTTTGGCACTGACTGCTAGTGCTACTGATTCCCGTTAGCACATAAAACACACGAAGAACAGGATGGTCACAGTTCAGAGTGTTTGGCACTGACTGCTAGTGCTGCTGATTCCAGTTAGCACATAAACACACGAAGAACAGGATGGTCACAGTCATTAGAGTTCAGAATGTTTGGCACTGACTGCTAGTGCTACTGATTCCAGTTAGCACATAAACACACGAAGAACAGGATGGTCACAGTCATTACAGTTCAGAATGTTTGACACTGACTGCTAGTGCTACTGATTCCAGTTAGCACATAAACACATGAAGAACAGGATGGTCACAGTCATTACAGTTCAGAATGTTTAACACTGACTGCTAGTGCTACTGATTCCAGTTAGCACATAAAACACATGAAGAACAGGATGGTCACAGTCATTACAGTTCAGAATGTTTGGCACTGACTGCTAGTGCTACTGATTCCAGTTAGCACATAAACACATGAAGAACAGGATGGTCACAGTCATTACAGTTCAGAGTGTTTGGCACTGACTGCTAGTGCTACTGATTCCAGTTAGCACATAAACACATGAAGAACAGGATGGTCACAGTCATTACAGTTCAGAGTGTTTGGCACTGACTGCTAGTGCTGATTCCAGTTAGCACATAAACACATGAAGAACAGGATGGTCACAGTCATTACAGTTCAGAATGTTTGGCACTGACTGCTAGTGCTACTGATTCCAGTTAGCACATAAACACATGAAGAACAGGATGGTCACAGTCATTACAGTTCAGAGTGTTTGGCACTGACTGCTAGTGCTACTGATTCCAGTTAGCACATAAACACACGAAGAACAGGATGGTCACAGTCATTACAGTTCAGACCATTAAAAGCTATCGGAAGCTGCTTACAGTCCAACATAAAAAGGGGGGGGGGGGGGGTGAAAATAAGGATGGATTAAGCAGTAATAATTGCAGTCATAACTTGGTCTTTTGACAAGCATTGTTCACTTCATTTAGTGGACCTGGGAAAAGTTAGTCGTACTGGAATACCAGGAGAATAAAATGTCGACGAAATAGGATTTAACGCCCTCTGCGGCCTTTCGGCCATGCGGGGCATTGGGGACTAGGGTTAGAATAAAATGTGAATGTCATGATGGTTTTTAAGTGAAAACTGTCACTGTCGTAATCTGTCTAGAATCTGTTTGTTGTTTTTATACCGTTGTTGGCTTATCTCTGTGTGTTCATGTTTGTGTGGGCTGCGCTTATTTCTTTGTTTCTTTGACAGCTGTAGTGAAGAAAAAATAAGATTGAATGGATTTTTATGAAATGTTGTGGATGGTTAGAATAATCATGCAGAGGACAATCTCTGTTGGTTTGAAGTTTAAAGTCTGTTTAGTTGCTTCAACAAATTTGGTGTTCAAAGTTAGCATGATTACGATTCATATAATTTCAACAGCCTGTGTGCCCGTTGTTGTCATGTCAATTTCTGACTGACCTTTGTGTTGCCTAGGTGATGACACATTTATGAAGACGTTTTGAATCTGATTGTCCTTTGTTGTGTAGCCCATGTGATCTTTTTTTCATATGTGTGTGTGTTTGGGGGGGGGGGGGGGACACGCATGCCTGCATGCGTCGATCAGTGCAAATGTGCGTGCGTTGGTGAAAGTATGTACATTAACCCTTTCACAACATTATTTAAAACCCATGTCAGTAAAAAGCATCAAATTAGGGCCTGTTATCTAAAGACCCCATTTTCGTAATTTTGGGAGGTATGGATAGGCCTAATGTTATGCATGTCACAGAGGAATCCGCAATATTGCAGATATATTTTTTTCTCTACCCAGGCAAGTTAAATGGTATATTTTGCCTGAAAAATGGCTGGTGGCGAAAGGGTTAATGTAAATTATTTTTGTTTAATACGTGCATATTTTGTGTGTGTGAGGGATATGGGGGAGGGATGTCTGTGCATGTACATAAGGATTTGTTTTTAATTTGGATTATTTTAGTGAAATTGTAAAGCACTTAGAGGTTAAAGGTTAACACTATCCCGACGTAGCCGTGCCAGAGAATCACTTCCCATACGACGGGCACCCACAGCTGCCGCCTATTCCCTGCAGATGGCAGATTTCAGCACTTTTCTGATTTTGTTTCCCGATAGCTAAACAAATACTAACAATAAAGTGTTTGGTATCAACTGAAAGCGCAAACACTGAACTAAACGGTTATGGCATAAATAAATCATTGGCCGATACTGTTTGGTCGTGCTTGTCTCTGGAAGTAACATGGGTAACAGAGTAAAAAAATGTTTTTGGACACTCTTTTCCGTCTTTGTAATACCAAACTAAAGGTAAAACAGGCAAAACATGTTGATGCTTAGTTGTTGTTTTAGTGTTCTCTATCATTATGTATAACTTTTCACTTCATCATATAACAGGGATGTTTCCTGGTTGCGTGGAACCCCCCGCACCCCCACACCCTGGTTGCCTAAAATAAAACAAAACACAATCTCTCTCTCTCTCTCTCTCTCTCTCTCTCTCTCTCTCTCTCTCACACACACACACACACACACACACACACACACACACTTACTATATCGTTCATCCATAACAAAATGTTCGTAACTGTAAAGTGTTTTGAAATCTGCTGGAAACCCCCCCCCCCCCCCCCCCCCGCCCCCCCCCCCCCCCCCCCCCCCCCCCCCCCCCCCCCCCCCCCCCCCCCCCCCCCCCCCCCCCCCCCCCCCCCCCCCCCCCCCCCACCCACCCATTTATGTACAGCGTAATCCGCCCCATCTAAAAATGTGTTCCACAGTACAAATTCCCTTTATTTAGTTTAAGTACGTCCTGTGTAGGCTGCATTCTTTCCCAGTCTGGAATGTCTCTCGCACTCAGCACCCTAGGGAAATGGTAACAGTTCTCCTATTACAGCGTGCATTCTAGCATGTATACCAACCGCCATCATTCAAACTGAGAGCCAGTACAAAGTTAACATGTCCCTACGTGCTACTGTGGTATTAGTTTCTCCTAGAGCGATCATGGAAAAGACAGGGATTTTGTTTTAATTGGAACCACAGCAGCCTGTTGCTACGTCCAGAGATGTGGATGTTCCCAGCCACAGTAGGTTGTGGTCACGACGGGAAGAGATAGAAAAAAGAACCACAGCATGACGTGGGTACGTCTAGAAAGTGTTAAGCACTATGAAAATGTTCTTAATGAATAAATAAACAGAAAAACCATTAAAATATGACTGACCATTTTGTGTACAGGTGACGATGCAGTGGACGTGAAGTGGATGGACCTGGACAGCAGTATGAACCTGTTTGCCAGCCACACCGACTTCCTGCACTCCACCGCTCACATCCTCAGGGCCAGCTGGTAGCAGCACTGTCCCCTATCAGCTATCATCTATCATCTATCATCTATCATATCAACTATCATCTATCAACATCAACTGTGTCTCCATCCTACACAACCTGTTCGTCAGCCATGCCAACTTCCTGCACTCCATACTAAGGGCCAGCTGGTAGCACCACTGTCCCCTATATCAGCTATCAACATCAACATCAACAGTGTCTCCATCCTACACAACCTGTTCGTCAGCCATGTCGACTTTCTGCATTCAGCTGCTGCAAATAGTGAAGGCCGGCTGGTAACTCCAGCTATCTCTCCTTCCTACACAAGCTGAGTGGCAGCCACACAATCTACAGCTGTCTCTCCTTCCTACACAAGCTCAATGGCAGCCACACAATCTACAGCTGTCTCTCCTTCCTACACAAGCTGAGTGGCAGCCACACAATCTACAGCTGTCTCTCCTTCCTACACAAGCTCAATGGCAGCCACACAATCTACAGCTGTCTCTCCTTCCTACACAAGCTGAGTGGCAGCCACACAATCTACAGCTGTCTCTCCTTCCTACACAAGCTGAGTGGCAGCCACACAATCTACAGCTGTCCATCCTACACAAGCTGAGTGGCAGCCACACAATCTACAGCTGTCCATCCTACACAAGCTGAGTGGCAGCCACACAGAATCTACAGCTGTCTCTCCTTCCTACACAAGCTGAGTGGCAGACACACAATCTACAGCTGTCCATCCTGCACAAGCTGAGTGGCAGCCACATAATCTACAGCTGTCTCTCCTTCCTACACAAGCTGAGTGGCAGCCACACAATCTACAGCTGTCTCTCCTTCCTACACAAGCTGAGTGGCAGCCACACAATCTACAGCTGTCCATCCTGCACAAGCTGAGTGGCAGCCACATAATCTACAGCTGTCTCTCCTTCCTACACAAGCTGAGTGGCAGCCACATAATCTACAGCTGTCCATCCTACACAAGCTGAGTGGCAGCCACACAATCTACAGCTGTCTCTCCTTCCTACACAAGCTGAGTGGCAGCCACACAATCTACAGCTGTCCATCCTGCACAAGCTGAGTGGCAGCCACATAATCTACAGCTGTCTCTCCTTCCTACACAAGCTGAGTGGCAGCCACATAATCTACAGCTGTCCATCCTACACAAGCTGAGTGGCAGCCACACAATCTCAACATCTCCACCTTGGTATTGGTGTCAGTGCGTGTTGGTGTGTGTTGTTACACCAACACTGGGTGTGCGCCATGACCTGGTTGACATCACTGTGCGTTGAAGAGAGGGGACAGGGTTTGCTGCTGCTGCTTTTTCTCTGAACTAAGTGTCATCCCAGTGCTAATAGTGTAGCATCGCTCACTGAGAGTGAGAGTAATGGGAATGCAGCTGTGTACTGTTGTTAGTGCTAGATACCAGCTACAATAAGTGTAGCATCGCTCACTGAGAGCAATGCAGCTGTGTACTGTTGGTAGTACTAGATACCAGCTACAATAAGTGTAGCATCAGAGAATGAGAGCAATGGGAATGCAGCTGTGTACTATTGTTAGTGCTAGATACCAGCTACAATAAGTGTAGCATCAGAGAGTGAGAGCAATGGGAATGCAGCTGTGTACTATTGTTAGTGCTAGATACCAGCTACAATAAGTGTAGCATCGCTGACTGAGAGCAATGCAGCTGTGTACTATTGTTAGTGCTAGATACCAGCTACAATAAGTGTAGCATCGCTGACTGAGAGCAATGCAGCTGTGTACTATTGTTAGTGCTAGATACCAGTTACAATAAGTGTAGCATCGCTGACTGAGAGCAATGCAGCTGTGTACTATTGTTAGTGCTAGATACCAGCTACAATAAGTGTAGCATCGCTGACTGAGAGCAATGCAGCTGTGTACTATTGTTAGTGCTAGATACCAGCTACAATAAGTGTAGCATCGCTGACTGAGAGCAATGCAGCTGTGTACTATTGTTAGTGCTAGATACCAGCTACAATAAGTGTAGCATCGCTGACTGAGAGCAATGCAGCTATGTACTATTGTTAGTGCTAGATACCAGCTACAATAAGTGTAGCATCGCTGACTGAGAGCAATGCAGCTGTGTACTATTGTTAGTGCTAGATACCAGCTACAATAAGTGTAGCATCGCTGACTGAGAGCAATGCAGCTGTGTACTGTTGTTAGTGCTAGATACCAGCTACAATAAGTGTAGCATCGCTGACTGAGAGCAATGCAGCTGTGTACTATTGTTAGTGCTAGATACCAGCTACAATAAGTGTAGCATCGCTGACTGAGAGCAATGCAGCTGTGTACTATTGTTAGTGCTAGATACCAGCTACAATAAGTGTAGCATCGCTGACTGAAAGCAATGCAGCTGTGTAGTGTTGTTAGTGCTAGATACCAGCTGCAATAAGTGTAGCATCACTGACTGAGAGGAATGGGAATGCAGCTGTGTACTGTTGTTAGTGCTAGTGCTAAATACCAGCTACAATAAGTGTAGCATCGCTGACTGAGAGCAATGCAGCTGTGTACTATTGTTAGTGCTAGATACCAGCTACAATAAGTGTAGCATCGCTGACTGAGAGCAATGCAGCTGTGTACTATTGTTAGTGCTAGATACCAGCTACAATAAGTGTAGCATCGCTCACTGAGAGCAATGCAGCTGTGTACTGTTGTTAGTGCTAGATACCAGCTACAATAAGTGTAGCATCGCTGACTGAGAGCAATGCAGCTGTGTACTGTTGTTAGTGCTAGATACCAGCTACAATAAGTGTAGCATCGCTCACTGAGAGCAATGCAGCTGTGTACTGTTGGTAGTGCTAGATACCAGCTACAATAAGTGTAGCATCGCTGACTGAGAGCAATGCAGCTGTGTACTGTTGTTAGTGCTAGATACCAGCTACAATAAGTGTAGCATCGCTCACTGAGAGCAATGCAGCTGTGTACTGTTGGTAGTGCTAGATACCAGCTACAATAAGTGTAGCATCGCTCACTGAGAGCAATGCAGCTGTGTACTGTTGTTAGTGCTAGATACCAGCTACAATAAGTGTAGCATCGCTCACTGAGAGCAATGCAGCTGTGTACTGTTGTTAGTGCTAGATACCAGCTACAATAAGTGTAGCATCGCTGACTGAGAGCAATGCAGCTGTGTACTGTTGGTAGTGCTAGATACCAGCTACAATAAGTGTAGCATCGCTGACTGAGAGCAATGCAGCTGTGTACTATTGTTAGTGCTAGATACCAGCTACAATAAGTGTAGCATCGCTGACTGAGAGGAATGCAGCTGTGTACTATTGTTAGTGCTAGATACCAGCTACAATAAGTGTAGCATTGCTGACTGAGAGCAATGCAGCTGTGTACTGTTGGTAGTGCTAGATACCAGCTACAGTAAGTGTAGCATTGCTGACTGAGAGGAATAAGGCTGTGTACTGTTGGTAGTGCTAGATACCAGCTACAAGAAGTTAAGGACCACTGTCATCATTGAAGGACTACATTGTTTATTGTTAAGGTTCATCACATTGGAGTGCATTGCAAAAGTTCATCATATTGGAGTGCATTGCAAAAGTTCATCATATTGGAGTGCATTGCAAAAGTTCATCATATTGGAGTGCATTGCAAAAGTTCATCATATTGGAGTGCATTACAAAAGTTCATCGTATTCAATGTGCACCATAATTCTTACGTACTGTTTCTGTTCTAAAGTTGTTTTCACTTGTCACATTCAAATATCTGTACTCACATTCAATAGCGATACTAATGTTACATAGAACACCATTTCCAATCTGCTCGCATTCAGTAGCGACACTAATGTTACATAGAACACCATTTCCAATCTACTCGCATTCAGTAGCGATACTAATGTTACATAGAACACCATTTCCAATCTGCTCACATCCAATAGCGATACTAATTTGACATAGAACACCATTTCCAATCTACTAATGTTACACAGAACACCATTTCCAATCTACTAATTTTACATAGAACATCATTTCCAATCTACTAATTTTACATAGAACACCATTTCCAACCTGCTCACATTCAATAGCGATACTAATGTGACATAGAACACCATTTCCAATCTACTCACATTCAATAGCGATACTAATTTTACATAGAACACCATTTCCAATCTGCTCACATTCAGTAGCGATACTAATTTTACATAGAACACCATTTCCAATCTGCTCACATTCAGTAGCGATACTAATGTTACATAGAACACCATTTCCAATCTGCTCACATTCAATTGTGATACCAATTTTACATAGAACACCATTTCCAATCTGCTCACATTCAATTGTGATACCAATTTTACATAGAACACCATTTCCAATCTACTAATGTTACACAGAACACCATTTCCAATCTACTAATGTTACATAGAACACCATTTCCAACCTGCTGATTTCGTCAGAAGATTAGACAACACCTGTGCTGCTCCTCTGCTGCATCTATGTAGTGGTACATCCATACAAAAACAGTAAGGGTTTTTTTGCGGAGACATTTGTCAGGTGAAATCCAGAAGGTACTAATACTACTATCCCCGTTGACTTATGTCAGGTGAAATCCAGAAGGTACTAATACTACTATCCCCGTTGACATATGTCAGGTGAAATCCAGAAGGTACTAATACTACTATCCCCGTTGACATATGTCAGGTGAAATCCAGAAGATACTAATACTACTATCCCCGTTGACATATGTCAGGTGAAATCCAGAAGGTACTAATACTACTATCCCCGTTGACATATGTCAGGTGAAATCCAGAAGGTACTAATACTACTGTCCCCGTTGACATATGTCAGGTGAAATCCAGAAGGTACTAATACTACTCCAGAAGGTCCCCGTTGACATATGTCAGGTGAAATCCAGAAGGTACTAATACTACTATCCCCGTTGACATATGTCAGGTGAAATCCAGAAGGTACTAATACTACTATCCCCGTTGACATATGTCAGGTGAAATCCAGAAGGTACTAATACTACTATCCCCGTTGACATATGTCAGGTGAAATCCAGAAGGTACTAATACTACTATCCCCGTTGACATATGTCAGGTGAAATCCAGAAGGTACTAATACTACTATCCCCGTTGACATATGTCAGGTGAAATCCAGAAGGTACTAATACTACTATCCCCGTTGACATATGTCAGGTGAAATCCAGAAGGTACTAATACTACTATCCCCGTTGACATATGTCAGGTGAAATCCAGAAGGTACTAATACTACTATCCCCGTTGACATATGTCAGGTGAAATCCAGAAGGTACTAATACTACTATCCCCGTTGACATATGTCAGGTGAAATCCAGAAGGTACTAATACTACTATCCCCGTTGACATATGTCAGGTGAAATCCAGAAGGTACTAATACTACTATCCCCGTTGACATATGTCAGGTGAAATCCAGAAGGTACTAATACTACTATCCCCGTTGACATATGTCAGGTGAAATCCAGAAGGTACTAATACTACTAATCCCCGTTGACATATGTCAGGTGAAATCCAGAAGGTACTAATACTACTATCCCCGTTGACATATGTCAGGTGAAATCCAGAAGGTACTAATACTACTATCCCCGTTGACATATGTCAGGTGAAATCCAGAAGGTACTAATACTACTGTCCCCGTTGACATATGTCAGGTGAAATCCAGAAGGTACTAATACTACTATCCCCGTTGACATATGTCAGGTGAAATCCAGAAGGTACTAATACTACTATCCCCGTTGACATATGTCAGGTGAAATCCAGAAGGTACTAATACTACTATCCCCGTTGACATATGTCAGGTGAAATCCAGAAGGTACTAATACTACTATCCCCGTTGACATATGTCAGGTGAAATCCAGAAGGTACTAATACTACTGTCCCCGTTGACATATGTCAGGTGAAATCCAGAAGGTACTAATACTACTATCCCCGTTGACATATGTCAGGTGAAATCCAGAAGGTACTAATACTACTGTCCCCGTTGACATATGTCAGGTGAAATCCAGAAGGTACTAATACTACTATCCCCGTTGACATATGTCAGGTGAAATCCAGAAGGTACTAATACTACTATCCCCGTTGACATATGTCAGGTGAAATCCAGAAGGTACTAATACTACTATCCCCGTTGACATATGTCAGGTGAAATCCAGAAGGTACTAATACTACTATCCCCGTTGACATATGTCAGGTGAAATCCAGAAGGTACTAATACTACTATCCCCGTTGACATATGTCAGGTGAAATCCAGAAGGTACTAATACTACTATCCCCGTTGACATATGTCAGGTGAAATCCAGAAGGTACTAATACTACTATCCCCGTTGACATATGTCAGGTGAAATCCAGAAGGTACTAATACTACTATCCCCGTTGACATATGTCAGGTGAAATCCAGAAGGTACTAATACTACTATCCCCGTTGACATATGTCAGGTGAAATCCAGAAGGTACTAATACTACTATCCCCGTTGACATATGTCAGGTGAAATCCAGAAGGTACTAATACTACTATCCCCGTTGACATATGTCAGGTGAAATCCAGAAGGTACTAATACTACTATCCCCGTTGACATATGTCAGGTGAAATCCAGAAGGTACTAATACTACTATCCCCGTTGACATATGTCAGGTGAAATCCAGAAGGTACTAATACTACTATCCCCGTTGACATATGTCAGGTGAAATCCAGAAGGTACTAATACCACTATACCCGTTGACATATGTCAGGTGAAATCCAGAAGGTACTAATACCACTATCCCCGTTGACATATGTCAGGTGAAATCCAGAAGGTACTAATACCACTATCCCCGTTGACATATGTCAGGTGAAATCCAGAAGGTACTAATACCACTATCCCCGTTGACATATGTCAGGTGAAATCCAGAAGGTACTAATACTACTATCCCCGTTGACATATGTCAGGTGAAATCCAGAAGGTACTAATACTACTATCCCCGTTGACATATGTCAGGTGAAATCCAGAAGGTACTAATACTACTATCCCCGTTGACATGTCAGGTGAAATCCAGAAGGTACTAATACTACTGTCCCCGTTGACATATGTCAGGTGAAATCCAGATGGTACTAATACCACTATACCCGTTGACATATGTCAGGTGAAATCCAGAAGGTACTAATACCACTATCCCTGTTGACATATGTCAGGTGAAATCCAGAAGGTACTAATACTACTATCCCCGTTGACATATGTCAGGTGAAATCCAGAAGGTACTAATACTACTATCCCCGTTGACATATGTCAGGTGAAATCCAGAAGGTACTAATACTACTATCCCCGTTGACATAATTATGTCAGGTGAAATCCAGAAGGTACTAATACCACTATCCCCAAAGGAGAAGTACCGGTAAAGACTGATAGTGCCTCCTGGCTTTCAGTTGACAGCATGTTGTATGGTGTTGACAGCATGTTGTATGGTGTTGACAGTATGGTGTTGATAGCATGTTGTATGGTGTTGACAGCATGTTGTATGGTGTTGACAGCATGTTGTATGGTGTTGACAGCATGTTGTATGGTGTTCAGTTGACAGCATGTTGTATGGTGTTCAGTTGACAGCATGTTGTATGGTGTTCAGTTGACAGCATGTTGTATGGTGTTGACAGCATGTTGTATGGTGTTCAGTTGACAGCATGTTGTATGGTGTTCAGTTGACAGCATGTTGTATGGTGTTCAGTTGACAGCATGTTGTATGGTGTTGACAGCATGTTGTATGGTGTTCAGTTGACAGCATGTTGTATGGTGTTCAGTTGACAGCATGTTGTATGGTGTTCAGTTGACAGCATGTTGTATGGTGTTGACAGCATGTTGTATGGTGTTCAGTTGACAGCATGTTGTATGGTATTGACAGCATGTTGTATGGTGTTCAGTTGACAGCATGTTGTATGGTGTTCAGTTGACAGCATGTTGTATGGTGTTGACAGCATGTTGTATGGTGTTGACAGCATGTTGTATGGTGTTCAGTTGACAGCATGTTGTATGGTATTGACAGCATGTTGTATGGTGTTCAGTTGACAGCATGTTGTATGGTGTTCAGTTGACAGCATGTTGTATGGTGTTGACAGCATGTTGTATGGTGTTGACAGCATGTTGTATGGTGTTCAGTTGACAGCATGTTGTATGGTGTTCAGTTGACAGCATGTTGTATGGTGTTGACAGCATGTTGTGTGGTGTTGACAGCATGTTGTATGGTGTTCAGTTGACAGCATGTTGTATGGTGTTCAGTTGACAGCATGTTGTATGGTGTTGACAGCATGTTGTGTGGTGTTGACAGCATGTTGTATGGTATTCAGTTGACAGCATGTTGTATGGTGTTCAGTTGACAGCATGTTGTATGGTGTTGACAGCATGTTGTGTGGTGTTGACAGCATGTTGTATGGTGTTCAGTTGACAGCATGTTGTATGGTGTTGACAGCATGGTGTTCAGTTGACAGCATGTTGTGTGGTGTTGACAGCATGTTGTATAGTGTTCAGTTGACAGCATGTTGTATGGTGTTGACAGCATGTTGTATGGTGTTCAGTTGACAGCATGTTGTATGGTGTTCAGTTGACAGCATGTTGTATGGTGTTCAGTTGACAGCATGTTGTATGGTGTTGACATCATGTTGTGTGGTGTTGACAGCATTTGTATGGTGTTCAGTTGACAGCATGTTGTATGGTGTTGACAGCATGTTGTATGGTGTTGACAGCATGTTGTATGGTGTTGACAGCATGTTGTATGGTGTTCAGTTGACAGCATGTTGTATGGTGTTGACAGTATGGTGTTGACAGCATGTTGTATGGTGTTGACAGCATGTTGTGTGGTGTTGACAGCATGTTGTGTGGTGTTGACAGCATGTTGTGTGGTGTTGACAGCATGTTGTATGGTGTTGACAGCATGTTGTATGGTGTTCAGTTGACAACATGTTGTATGGTGTTCAGTTGACAGCATGTTGTATGGTGTTCAGTTGACAGCATGTTGTATGGTGTTGACAGCATGTTGTATGGTGTTCAGTTGACAGCATGTTGTATGGTGTTGACAGCATGTTGTATGGTGTTCAGTTGACGGCATGTTGTATGGTGTTGACAGCATGTTGTATGGTGTTGACAGCATGTTGTATGGTGTTCAGTTGACAGCATGTTGTATGGTGTTGACAGCATGTTGTATGGTGTTGACAGCATGTTGCATGGTGTTGACAGCATGTTGTATGGTGCAGCTCTGAACAACACAAATACCAAACAAAAACAAATAAATCGGTGGAAGTTGATAGTGGTCCATAACTTTTTGTGCCCAGTATTTTAGCATGATGATATTATTAGTGATGACTTTAGTTATGATGTTCTTTTGTAAACT
Organism: Phymorhynchus buccinoides; assembly: GCA_017654935.2. Taxonomy (NCBI): domain Eukaryota; kingdom Metazoa; phylum Mollusca; class Gastropoda; order Neogastropoda; family Raphitomidae; genus Phymorhynchus; species Phymorhynchus buccinoides. Next base: position 51,182,124 of record CM065700.1, on the reverse strand, counting down.
GTCAATATTGCTAGCCAGTCTAGCCGTGAACGTGTGTGTATCCTTGGTGTTGGTTAAAGACGTTGGTCCTAGTTCAGTAAGTGTTGTAGTGATTGTTAGACGGTATCACTGAACTTGCAAACCATGTATTCTTTGAACATGGTAGACACGCTCTTTAGTAAAGCCTTCTTTGTACATATCTTATAAAAACTTGTTTTTTTCAATAGACATTATGAAATCATTTATTTTTAAAGTCTGTTTTTTGTCTTGATCCATCCTTTCATTCTATGTCTGTGAAAACTTGATTTATATTTTATTGTGGCTATGGAGCTTCTAAATAGTTCTCATTCCATGCCTGTGAAGGAAGGAGCATAGCATTCATCTTTTGTTGTGGAGTTACACAACATTTTAATTCTGTGACTGATAAGGAAATGAGTTGAAACTCAGTATCACTTGTTGATTTGTTGTTGTTAAAAAAAAACACCATTTGCCATTGTTGAATGTATATGTTTGAAAATATGAATGGATTTAAATCCCTGTTGCTATTGAGACAGTTTCTTTTCATTGTGGAGTTAGTCAGGTTGATCTGGGAGATATAGGATATAATAAATCCCTGTTGTTATTGAGACAGTTTCTTTTCATTGTGGAGTTAGTCAGGTTGATCTGTGAGATATAGGTTCGTTATTAGTTCTTTTGTTTTGCTATTTAACTGGCGATTCAGTTAATCAACTGCCTGCCTCATTTATGGAGTCTGTTCACTATAGTCTGATTGTTTTAAAGGATCAACTTATTATTATGTTGTTGTGAATGTGTGTGTGTGCGTGTGCGTGCATGTGCGTGTGTGTGTGTGTGTGTGTGTTCCGTTAATCACCCAGTGGTGTTTATCTGGTGACAGTCACCAGCAGTCATAGGGAGCAGTTATATTAGGCCGTCAGGAGGCAACCACCAGAGGAGACACTGCTTTGCTGCTGACTCACTTTGGTGGAGTTTAGTGAAGCCTGTTCTGAGCCAAAGTAATTATGCAGAACGTCGTCATGTCTGTTAAGAGCCTGTATTGAAGGCATTGTCGAATGCTTTTTTTCCCAATTGTATTGGAATGGGATCAGTTTGACGTTTTAATAATTTTGTTTCTTCTATTTGTGTTTTTGAGTAAAATACATGCTAATATTTTAGCTCTGACCTCTATGTGTACATATGTCACTGAGTGAATGAGTGAATGAGGATGGTAACTAAGGCCTGCACTAATACACAGCACAATAATATGACAGTACGTTATGTGAGCTGTATGAAGATGTCTGTGTTCACTGTCATATGTCACTGAGTGAATGAGTGAATGAGGATGGTAACTGAGGCCTGCACTAATACACAGCACAATAATATGACAGTACGTTATGTGAGCTGTATGAAGATGTCTGTGTTCACTGTCATATGTCACTGAGTGAATGAGTGAATGAGGATGGTAACTAAGGCCTGCACTAATACACAGCACAATAATATGACAGTACGTTATGTGAGCTGTATGAAGATGTCTGTGTTCACTGTCATATGTCACTGAGTGAATGAGTGAATGAGGATGGAGGCCTGGCACAATAATATGACAGGTTAACTGTATGAAGAGTGTTCACTGTCATATGTCACTGAGTGAATGAGTGAATGAGGATGGTAACTAACACAGCACAATAATATGACAGTACGTTATGTGAGCTGTATGAAGATGTCTGTGTTCACTGTCATATGTCACTGAGTGAATGAGTGAATGAGGATGGTAACTAAGGCCTGCACTAATACACAGCACAATAATATGACAGTACGTTATGTGAGCTGTATGAAGATGTCTGTGTTCACTGTCATATGTCACTGAGTGAATGAGTGAATGAGGATGGTAACTAAGGCCTGCACTAAAAAAAAAACCACAATAATATGACAGTATGTTATGTGAGCTGTATGAAGATGTCTGTGTTCACTGTCATATGTCACTGGGTGAATGACGATGGTAACTAAGGCCTGCACTAAAAACACACCACAATAATATGACAGTACGTTATTTGAGCTGTACATTGGATGAAGATGTCTGTGTTCACTGTCACCATTGTTGGACTGACTACTGAAGCAAAGGGCTGTATTACTTTGAGGGAGGTTGTTTGTTATTATATTTGTTTCGTTTTTGTTTTCTTTTATTTAGTTTGATGAGAAAAGGGCTGTTTAGTGAACTAAGCATTCCCCTTACTTGTTGTTAGTAAGTAGCACATTTCGCAGTCTGTGTCTCCCTATCAGAGTGGCACATTTCACAATCTGTGTCTGCCTATCAGTGGCACATTTCACAGTCTGTGTCTGCCTATCAGTGGCACATTTCACAGTCTGTGTCTCCCTATCAGAGTGGCACATTTCACAGTCTGTGTCTGCCTATCAGTGGCACATTTCACAGTCTGTGTCTGCCTATCAGTGGCACATTTCACAGTCTGTGTCTGCCTATCAGTGGCACATTTCACAGTCTGTGTCTGCCTATCAGAGTGACACATTTCACAGTCTGTGTCTGCCTATCAGAGTGACACATTTCACAGTCTGTGTCTGCCTATCAGTGGCACATTTCACAGTCTGTGTCTGCCTATCAGAGTGACACATTTCACAGTCTGTGTCTGCCTATCAGAGTGGCACATTTCACAGTCTGTGTCTGCCTATCAGAGTGGCACATTTCACAGTCTGTGTCTCCCTATCAGAGTGGCACATTTCACAGTCTGTGTCTGCCTATCAGTGGCACATTTCACAGTCTGTGTCTGCCTATCAGTGGCACATTTCACAGTCTGTGTCTGCCTATCAGTGGCACATTTCACAGTCTGTGTCTGCCTATCAGAGTGACACATTTCACAGTCTGTGTCTGCCTATCAGAGTGACACATTTCACAGTCTGTGTCTGCCTATCAGTGGCACATTTCACAGTCTGTGTCTCCCTATCAGAGTGGCACATTTCACAATCTGTGTCTGCCTATCAGTGGCACATTTCACAGTCTGTGTCTGCCTATCAGAGTGCACATTTCACAGTCTGTGTCTGCCTATCAGCACATTTCACAGTCTGTGTCTGCCTATCAGAGTGCCTATCACACATTTCACAGTCTGTGTCTGCCTATCAGTGGCACATTTCACAGTCTGTGTCTGCCTATCAGTGGCACATTTCACAGTCTGTGTCTGCCTATCAGAGTGGCACATTTCACAGTCTGTGTCTGCCTATCAGAGTGGCACATTTCACAGTCTGTGTCTGCCTATCATAGTGGCACATTTCACAGTCTGTGTCTGCCTATCAGAGTGGCACATTTCACAGACTGTGTCTCCCTATCAGAGTGGCACATTTCACAGTCTGTGTCTGCCTATCATAGTGGCACATTTCACAGTCTGTGTCTGCCTATCAGAGTGACACATTTCACAGTCTGTGTCTCCCTATCAGAGTGGCACATTTCACAGTCTGTGTCTGCCTATCATAGTGGCACATTTCACAGTCTGTGTCTGCCTATCAGAGTGGCACATTTCACAGTCTGTGTCTGCCTATCAGAGTGGCACATTTCACAGTCTGTGTCTCCCTATCAGAGTGGCACATTTCACAGTCTGTGTCTGCCTATCATAGTGGCACATTTCACAGTCTGTGTCTGCCTATCAGTGGCACATTTCACAGTCTGTGTCTGCCTATCATAGTGACACATTTCACAGTCTGTGTCTGCCTATCAGAGTGGCACATTTCACAGTCTGTGTCTCCCTATCAGAGTGGCACATTTCACAGTCTGTGTCTCCCTATCAGTGTAGTATATTCCACAGTCTGTGTCTGCCTATCAGAGTGACACATTTCACAGTCTGTGTCTGCCTATCAGAGTGACACATTTCACAGTCTGTGTCTGCCTATCATAGTGGCACATTTCACAGACTGTGTCTCCCTATCAGAGTGGCACATTTCACAGTCTGTGTCTGCCTATCATAGTGGCACATTTCACAGTCTGTGTCTCCCTATCAGTGTAGTATATTCCACAGTCTGTGTCTGCCTATCAGAGTGACACATTTCACAGTCTGTGTCTGCCTATCAGAGTGGCACATTCCACAGTCTGTGTCTGCATATCAGTGGCACATTTCACAGTCTGTGTCTGCCTATCAGAGTGGCACATTTCACAGTCTGTGTCTGCCTATCAGTGGCACATTTCACAATCTGTGTCTGCCTATCATAGTGGCACATTTCACGATCTGTGTCTGCATATCAGTGGCACATTTCACAGACTGGTTCGCGCATCGTCACCATACATCTCTATGAAAATGAATACATTAGAGAATGCATTGCATAACACAACACACTAACACCCCCGTCCCTTCAACCCCCCCAAAAGTTGGACCACAGTATTTATCAAATTGAGGAGGTTGGCATGACGCTGGGTCAAGACTGTCACGAATGCGCTTAATCTTATCTTCAAAGAAATCATTGAATCGTTGTGGGACTTCGGAAGAAGCCATGTTCGCAGGCAAAGTGAGTGTCTTTTGTTTACCAAGGAGTTCGCCTGACACAGAAAACAACTGTTTAGAGGAACTACAAGAGTTAATTTTGTCACGATAATGAGACTCTCTGGCGTCCTGAATATTGTTTCTTCTGCATAATATTGTTTCTTTTTTTCTTCTACATAATATTGTTTCTTCTGCATATTGTTTCTTCTGCATGATATTGTTTCTTCTGCATATTGTTTCTTCTGCATAATATTGTTTCTTCTGCATATTGTTTCTTCTGCATGATATTGTTTCTTCTGCATGATATTGTTTCTTCTGCATAATATTGTTCTGCTTAATATTGTTTCTTCTGCATGATATTGTTTCTTCTGCATGATATTGTTTCTTCTGCATAATATTGTTTCTTCTGCATGATATTGTTTCTTCTGCATAATATTGTTCTGCTTAATATTGTTTCTTCTGTATGATATTGTTCTGCTTAATATTGTTTCTTCTGTTTAATATTGTTTCTTCTGTTTAATATTGTTTCTTCTGCATAACATTGTTTCTTCTGCATGATATTGTTTCTTCTGCTTAATATTGTTTCTTCTGTTTAATATTGTTTCTTCTGCATGATATTGTTCTGCTTAATATTGTTTCTTCTGCTTAATATTGTTTCTTCTGTTTAATATTGTTTCTTCTGCATAATATTGTTTCTTCTGCATGATATTGTTTCTTCTGCATGATATTGTTTCTTCTGCATCATATTGTTCTGCTTAATATTGTTTCTTCTGCATGATATTGTTTCTTCTGCATGATATTGTTTCTTCTGCATGATATTGTTCTGTTTAATATTGTTTCTTCTGCATGATATTGTTCTGCTTAATATTGTTTCTTCTGCATGATATTGTTTCTTCTGCATGATATTGTTCTGCTTAATATTGTTTCTTCTGCATAATATTGTTTCTTCTGCATAATATTGTTTCTTCTGCATAATATTGTTTCTTCTTAATATTGTTTCTTCTGCATAATATTGTTTCTTCTGCATAATATTGTTTCTTCTTAATATTGTTTCTTCTGCATAATATTGTTTCTTCTGCATAATATTGTTTCTTCTGCATAATATTGTTTCTTCTTAATATTGTTTCTTCTGCATGATATTGTTTCTTCTGCATAATATTGTTTCTTCTGCATAATATTGTTCTGCTTAATATTGTTTCTTCTGCATAATATTGTTTCTTCTGCATAATATTGTTTCTTCTGCATGATATTGTTCTGCTTAATATTGTTTCTTCTGTTTAATATTGTTTCTTCTGCATGATATTGTTCTGCTTAATATTGTTTCTTCTGCTTAATATTGTTTCTTCTGCATAATATTGTTTCTTCTGCATAATATTGTTTCTTCTGCATGATATTGTTCTGCTTAATATTGTTTCTTCTGCATAATATTGTTTCTTCTGCATGATATTGTTCTGCTTAATATTGTTTCTTCTGCATAATATTGTTTCTTCTTAATATTGTTTCTTCTGCATGATATTGTTTCTTCTGCATAATATTGTTTCTTCTGCATAATATTGTTTCTTCTGCATAATATTGTTTCTTCTGCATGATATTGTTTCTTCTGCATAATATTGTTCTGCTTAATATTGTTTCTTCTGCTTAATATTGTTTCTTCTGTTTAATATTGTTTCTTCTGCATAATATTGTTCTGCTTAATATTGTTTCTTCTGCTTAATATTGTTTCTTCTGCATAATATTGTTCTGCTTAATATTGTTTCTTCTGCTTAATATTGTTTCTTCTGCATAATATTGTTTCTTCTGCATAATATTGTTTCTTCTGCATAATATTGTTTCTTCTGCATAATATTGTTTCTTCTGCATAATATTGTTTCTTCTGCATGATAATGTTTCTTCTGCTTAATATTGTTTCTTCTGCATAATATTGTTTCTTCTGCATAATATTGTTTCTTCTGCATAATATTCTTTCTTCTGCATGATATTGTTTCTTCTGCATAATATTGTTCTGCTTAATATTGTTTCTTCTGCATGATATTGTTCTGCTTAATATTGTTTCTTCTGCTTAATATTGTTTCTTCTGCTTAATATTGTTTCTTCTGCATAATATTGTTTCTTCTGCATGATATTGTTTCTTCTGCATAATATTGTTTCTTCTGCATGATATTGTTCTGCTTAATATTGTTTCTTCTGCATGATATTCTTCTGCATAATATTGTTTCTTCTGCATGATATTGTTTCTTCTGCATAATATTGTTCTGCTTAATATTGTTTCTTCTGCATGATATTGTTTCTTCTGCATAATATTGTTCTGCTTAATATTGTTTCTTCTGCATGGTATTGTTTCTTCTGCATAATATTGTTTCTTCTGCATAATATTGTTTCTTCTGTATAATATTGTTTCTTCTGCATAATATTGTTTCTTCTGCATGATATTGTTCTGCTTAATATTGTTTCTTCTGTTTAATATTGTTTCTTCTGCATGATATTGTTTCTTCTGCATGATATTGTTCTGCTTAATATTGTTTCTTCTGCTTAATATTGTTCTGTTTAATATTGTTTCTTCTGCATAATATTGTTTCTTCTGCATGATATTGTTTCTTCTGCATAATATTGTTCTGCATGATATTGTTTCTTCTGCATAATATTGTTTCTTCTGCATGATATTGTTTCTTCTGCATGATATTGTTCTGCATAATATTGTTTCTTCTGCATGATATTGTTCTGCTTAATATTGTTTCTTCTGCATAATATTGTTTCTTCTGCATAATATTGTTTCTTCTGCATAATATTGTTTCTTCTGCATAATATTGTTCTGCTTAATATTGTTTCTTCTGCATAATATTGTTTCTTCTGCATAATATTGTTTCTTCTGCATGATATTGTTCTGCTTAATATTGTTTCTTCTGCTTAATATTGTTTCTTCTGCATAATATTGTTTCTTCTGCATAATATTGTTTCTTCTGCATGATATTGTTCTGCTTAATATTGTTTCTTCTGTTTAATATTGTTTCTTCTGCATGATATTGCATGATTTCTTCTGCATGATATTGTTCTGCTTAATATTGTTTCTTCTGCATAATATTGTTTCTTCTGCATGATATTGTTTCTTCTGCATAATATTGTTTCTTCTGCATGATATTGTTCTGCTTAATATTGTTTCTTCTGCATGATATTGTTTCTTCTGCATGATATTGTTCTGCTTAATATTGTTTCTTCTGCATGATATTGTTCTGCTTAATATAGTTTCTTCTGCATAATATTGTTTCTTCTGCATAATATTGTTTCTTCTGCATAATATTGTTTCTTCTGCATAATATTGTTTCTTCTGCATAATATTGTTCAGCTTAATATTGTTTCTTCTGCATAATATTGTTTCTTCTGTATAATATTGTTTCTTCTGCATGATATTGTTCTGCTTAATATTGTTTCTTCTGCTTAATATTGTTTCTTCTGCATAATATTGTTTCTTCTGCATAATATTGTTTCTTCTGCATGATATTGTTCTGCTTAATATTGTTTCTTCTCTTAATATTGTTTCTTCTGCATAATATTGTTTCTTCTGCATGATATTGTTCTGCTTAATATTGTTTCTTCTGCATAATATTGTTTCTTCTGCATAATATTGTTTCTTCTGCATAATATTGTTTCTTCTGCATAATATTGTTTCTTCTGCATGATATTGTTTCTTCTGCTTAATATTGTTTCTTCTGTTTAATATTGTTTCTTCTGCATAATATTGTTTCTTCTGCATGATATTGTTTCTTCTGCATAATATTGTTTCTTCTGCATGATATTGTTCTGCTTAATATTGTTTCTTCTGCATAATATTGTTTCTTCTGCATGATATTGTTCTGCTTAATATTGTTTCTTCTGCATATTGTTCTGCATAATATTGTTTCTTCTGCATGATATTGTTTCTTCTGCATAATATTGTTTCTTCTGCATGATATTGTTCTGCTTAATATTGTTTCTTCTGCATAATATTGTTCTGCATGATATTGTTTCTTCTGCATAATATTGTTTCTTCTGCATGATATTGTTCTGCTTAATATTGTTTCTTCTGCATGATATTGTTCTGCATGATATTGTTTCTTCTGCATGATATTGTTTCTTCTGCATAATATTGTTTCTTCTGCATAATATTGTTTCTTCTGCATGATATTGTTTCTTCTGCATAATATTGTTTCTTCTGCATGATTTGCTGTGGTTGGGTATTTAATTCCATGACACTGCCACCTGTTGTTTGTTTTGAATACAGTTCCATCATTGTTGATGTTAAAACAGATTTCATAGCTTTACTGAGGAGTAAGTCCCATTTCTTAAAGTCAGTCCCAACTGTCCCAACAGTTGACAAGGCTCCAATCTGTTGGTTTTTGTCGCTGCATTGGTGTTGCCTAATTTGTTGTTAGTGTTGCCTTGGTAATCAGTGTTGCCTAATTTGTTGTTAGTGTTGCCCTTGGTAATCAGTGTTGCCTAATTTGTTGTTAGTGTTGCCTTGGTAATCAGTGTTGCCTAATTTGTTAGTGTTGCCTTGGTAATCAGTGTTGCCTAATTTGTTGTTTGTGTTGCCTTGGTAATCAATGTTGCCTCATTTGTTGTTAGTGTTGCCTTGGTAACCAGTGTTGCCTAATTTGTTGTTAGTGTTGCCTTGGTAATCAATGTTGCCTAATCTGTTATTAGTGTTGCCTTTATAATCAATATTGCCTAATTTGTTGTTGGTGTTGCCTTGGTAATCAATGTTGCCTGATTTGTTATTAGTGTTGCCTTGATAATCAATGTTGCCTAATTTGTTGTTGGTGTTGCCTTGGTAATCGATGTCGCCTAATTTGTTGTTAGTGTTGCCATGGCAATCAATGTTGCCTGGTTTGTTATTGGTGTTGCCTTGATAATCAATGTTGCCTAATTTGTTATTAGTGTTTTTTGATAATATTGCCTAATTTGTTAGTGTTCCTTAATAATCAATGTTGCCTAATTTGTTGTTAGTGTTGCCTTGGTAATCAATGTCGCCTAATTTGTTATTAGTGTTGCCTTGGTAATCAATGTTGCCTAATTTGTTATTAGTGTTGCTTGATAATATTGCCTAATTTGTTAGTGTTGCCTTGATAATCAATGTTGCCTAATTTGTTGTTAGTGTTGCCTTGGTAATCGGTCGCCTAATTTGTTATTAGTGTTACCTTGGTAATCAATGTTGCCTAATTTGTTATTAGTGTTGCCTTGGCAATCAATGTCGCCTAATTTGTTGTTAGTGTTGCCACGGCAATCAATGTTGCCTAATTTGTTGTTAGTGTTGCCCTGGCAATCGATGTTGCCTAATTTGTTGTTAGTGTTGCCATGGTAATCAATGTTGCCTAATTTGTTGTTAGTGTTGCCTTGGTAATCGATGTTGCCAATTTGTTGTTAGTGTTGCCCTGGTAACAGATGTTGCCTAATTTGTTGTTAGTATTGCCATGGTAATCAATGTTGCCTAATTTGTTGTTAGTGTTGCCTTGGTAATCAATGTTGCCTAATTTGTTGTTAGTGTTGCCTTGGTAATCGATGTTGCCTAATTTGTTGTTTGTGTTGCCTAATTTGTTATTAGTGTTGCCTTGGTAATCAATGTTGCCTTGGTAATCAGTTTTGCCTAATTTGTTGTTAGTGTTGCCTTGGTCATCGATGTTGCCTCATTTGTTGTTACTCATGTTAGTGTTGCCTTGGTAATCAGTGTTGCCTAATTTGTTGCCAGTGTTGCCTCGGTAATCAATGTTGCCTAATTTGTTATTAGTGTTGCCTTGGTAATCAGTGTTGCCTAATTTGTTGTTATTGTTGCCTTGGTAATCAGTGTTGCCTCATTTGTTTTTAGTGTTGCCTTGGTAATCAGTGTTGCCTAATTTGTTGTTAGTGTTGCCTTGGTAATCAGTGTTGCCTTGGTAATCAGTGTTGCCTAATTTGTTGTTAGTGTCACCTTGGTTGTGTGCTGTAATATTTGTGTTATACGTTGGTTTCTGTCAAATTTGAGGCCCTTTGTTTCGTACCCAACATTTTGTTTTCATGGCTGAAGTGACCGTCCCTTAAAACATTTTATTTGCTCATGTACTAACCTCTCATTATGGATTTTGGATCAGTACCTCCAGGATCTGCTCAAACACATGCGCGCACACACAGAGAACATCTAGATGGGGATTCTGGCTCAGTACTTTTTACATCCCATATTTTAAAGAAATTCCCACGTAAAACCGCATAAATTCTGTAAAAATAAAAAGAGATGTTTTCTTCTAAGAGACCAGTCATACCATTAATGACGTCCACGCTCTCTCTCTCTCACACACTGACGCAAAACATCCCAAATTGACAAAAAGTCCTACGTGAAACAACAAATTTCATTAAAATAAAGATGTCTTTTAAGCGAACAGTCTTACAAACACTTATAGGATAATGACCATCGAGCTACCTGAACAATTATACTGCCTAGGATAATGACCATCTAGCTACCCAGTGTCATCAACTAACAACCAGGTTCATTTCTTCAGGCGCGTAAGCAACTAATTAGCACTATAATTAAGCATAGGACTAAGCATCTACTTTTAGACTATGATGTAGTGTTTGCTGATTGTTTTAAACCAATCAGAATGCTCTGTGAATCACATGACCACTAACATTTTACTTTTAGAATATGATGTATTCTCACGTGATTGATTTAAACCAACCAGAATGCTCTGTGTATCACGTGGTCGCCCTCGATTGTGGTATGCATTGACGTTTAGCCACCATTGGGGCAAAAGACTGTGAAGGGTAAACAAGTCTGTTCAGTTTTTACTGTGTAACAATGGAAGGTTCAACTTTTACAGAAGAAGAGATTCACGCTATCGAAGATCATGAAGAGTACTTTAAACGTATGCAAGAGTATCTTTCGAAAATAAAAACAGGTGAAAACTGTTCTAAGCCAATGAAACCAAAAAGTAGTATTGCATTATTAGACGAAGATAAAAAAGAAAAACGTGTTCCTATGGTTTTGGAGCTACACAAATATCTCAAAACCTTGCAAGTTGAAAAGAATAAGACTGTTGAGAACATTTCGGAAAAAGATGTTGACGATTTTGACAAATGTTTATTTGTTGATGAAGCGATTCCATTTTTAAAAAACAGGACTGAAGTACTGAAAGTTGGACAGAGCAAGACCATACATCATGCTTTGATTATTGGTTGTTGGCTTCAGAAGGTCAAGGTAATGTTGAAGAAATCAAAACGAAGCCAAACATGGCGTGAATTCTTAAAACAAAACCTCGATATGTCTGACTCGTATGCTAGAAAACTGACTAGCATTTCAATGTTTTATTCATATTCAAACTTTCACTGCCTTAGCATCAGCATCAACGAGCTACGTATACGACAAACGTCATCTAATAATAAAGTACATGCAAGAAAATGGAGAATTTCGAATGTTCTGGCAAAACAAACAGTGAGCAATAGGTCTAGTACGCCTAGCAGAACGGGGTGGGTAGTGAGTGGCGTCACTGTCTCTATAAAATGCTCCAAAAGTTCAATGACGGGATGTACTACAAATAACGAAAAGGACCGTTAAAATAAGTCCAGCCACTCTGTCAACAAAAACAGAGTAACTCGCCAATGTTTGGTTCCAAGCCCAGAAATAAAAAGAGGAGGGCTCTGTTTTTGCTATCAAGGTTGTTAACTAGGCCAAACGTTTCTGTATAAACGTTTGACCCAGTTGCTGAGTAAAACTAGATCGCTAACTAGGCCAAACGTTTCTGTATGAACGTTTGACCCAGATCGCTAATTAGACCAAACGTTTCTGTATGAACGTTTGACCCAGTTGCTGAATAAAACTAGATCGCTAACTATGCCAAACGTTTCTGTATGAACGATTGACCCAGTTGCTGAGTAAAACTAGATCGTTTGACCCACATTTGCATGCATTGATTCTCTACACCGATGCCTGGTCCCAAGTCCAAGGAAGAGAAAAGAGGAGGGCTCTGTTTTGTTGACGGTTATTTACTAAGTCAAAATCATGCGTGACGGTCTGACCCAGCAACTGTCAAGCTAAAACTAGGACAAACGCTCATCTAGGAGCGTTCGTTCTAGTTTTGAAAGCTGAAACTAGGACAAACGCTCATAGAAGAGCGATCGTCCTAGTTCTTTGATCTAAAACTGTTAACAGCTTCTTTTCTTTTTTTTATATGCATGCATACACTAATCCCCTTTATAAGCGTACAGCCATAGCCCTGTTCAAAATAAAGGCAAAGAGGCTGTACGCACACAAGCCCCCTTATTAAGTTAACAAAATGATTTATCAAGTTATTGTTTAATATCTTGTTAAGTTATTAGTTATTATTTGTTTTTATTTACGTTCTTGTTAAGTCAACTTCAAGTTATTAATAAGTTCTTTGTAAGTCACATCAAGTATTTATTAAGTTCTTACACAAAAACTTGTCAAGTTCTTATCAAGTTCTTACTTAAGTTCTAGTTCAAGTTCTTTTTAAGTTCTTACTTATGTTCTAAAACAAAAAAATTATTGCATTAAAAATGGATCGCTCTCAGGTTTTAAGCTTTTTGTTTTTTGTTTTTCTTGTTTGTCTGTTACTTTTTTTGGTTGTTTTGTTTGTACTTCTACTCGTTTTTCTAGCTTTGGTTGCATGTATGTTTTATATAATTTATAAGACAAATAACCAACACCGGCAACCACACCAACAGTAAGCAATACAACATCGTAATTCATATTGTTTTGTTTGATTTCTTCTTTTTTAACCGGTATTACACTTATGGTTGATTCATCTTCATTCTGAGATAAAAGTTTTTGTTTTGTTTGTTTATTCATTCTTTGTTGCCGATTCCACTCTGACAACCTTTTACCTGCTTCAACTCGTCCTGGACTCTTCGTTACCTTCATCACTGTTGGACTGGGGCTTGTTTGCTGATTCGTTTGATTCTCTGTCACGTTCATTTTTAATAGCAATAAAATCTATATGATTAAAAGTAATTAACCCCATGACAACTGGCGACAACAGGCCAAACCTATAATAAAGATCGCAACCAAGAGACTCTAATGACTTTGTTAAAACAGGATCTTGATTTAAATCGTACATTAAATCTTGTTTTGAATCGACGGGAAGAAACTGTCTAACTAACTTAGTGTACAAGCCTAACACAGTTTGACCCAAACTTTTAACCATTTTAGATCCTAACTGCGCTTCATATCTGTTGTGGTACTTTTCAATGTCAGCAGAAGACATTTGTTGAATCTGTTCTATACTAAATTCTATTCCTAAGTATTGCTTCGTTTTTCCACATGCAGCCAGAGAATACAACCTTTCTTTTTTATTCATAACACTTGCTGACACTTCATTAGAAATTACTGCTTCCTGCGCATTTAATAGTAGTTCATCACAATTCATTTTTAGTTGATTTATATTTTTATTTTGAAAAACAAAAATGAGTGCTGAAAAAACTGTTGTTAATCTTGTATATCAATCTGCTGTGATTGGTGGTCTTAGTGTAGGGTTCACGATGGTTGGCAAGAAATTATTGAAAATGAAATCAGCTGACCTTGGAAAACTTGACCTAGAGGACTCTGCTAAATTAATCGCTATAATTACAGCTTCAATCGCAACAAAAGACTTTCTTGTTAAACAAGGAATAATTCCAGAAAATATAAATATGTAAAATAAAATGGCTTCACTCGTAATGATGATTGGTGGTGCTGTAGTAAACGCACTTGCTTTTTCAGGCAGTAATTACATGTTCAGTAAACTAGAAACAAACAAGGAAAGAAAAAGACACGACAGAGCAATAGAACAATTAGCTGCAGCACAAGACGCCTATGAAAAGCAAAGACTTGCACAGCTAGATTTCATTAATAACAAATTAAAACTACAAAACCATGCAGCCTACACTTTTAAGAATGTTGACGACGCCATTAAAGAGTATTATTTAGTGACGGGAGAAGACCTCCAACAGCAACCACCACCAAGATTAAGCGACTTCTACCAGCCATCTGAAAAACAAAAGATGCAAGGAAATAGCGTTTATTGCAATCGGTATGACTGCTGTTTATTTCATTGCAAAAAACGTATAGTATAAAAATGAGCAACCATCTATCTAAAATTTATTATTCACCAAAAGGCTATTGGAAAGGTTTAACAGCTATTCAAAAACTCAGTCAGGCAGCAGGAGTCAGTGAATCCTCAGCAAAAGAATGGCTATCTAAACAAGCTATATGGCAAATCTATTTACCAGCACCTAAACGAATTAAAAGACCACACTTCATTAATTCAACACCAAATGACACTCATCAAATGGATCTTCTATACCTCCCTCATGACACTATCAGAAGAAAAAGATTTAAATATGCGCTTACAGTCATCGACATTGCTTCAAGATATAAAGATGCTGAACCATTAACTGATAAAAGTGCTACTTCAGTCTCTGTGGCTTTACAAGAAATCTACAGACGTGGTCCATTAACCTATCCTCGTATGGTTCAAGTTGATGAAGGAAAAGAATTTAAAGGACAATTCAATCAGCTACTATTACAACATAGAGTGTCTATAAAAAGGGGTATTCCTGGAAATCATAAATCTCAGGCCTTAGTCGAAAACTTTAACAAACAATTAGCTGAACGACTTTTCTCTTATCAATACTATAGAGAACTCCTTGATTCAACTAGAAACACTGAATGGGTAAGAAGACTGTCTAGTGTTCTGCGAGTCATGAATAACGAAGAATCCACCGTTACAGGACTCCAACCAGTAAAAGCAATACAGAAAAAAACAATTGACTTACCAATTCAACATTCAATTACAAAACAACTAATACCATTCAGAGTAAAAGTAAGGTTTCTTTATGCACCAGGAGAAGCAGAAGGAGACACTCGTATATGAGCAACAGACCCGATATGGAGCATTGATCCCTATGAAATAAAAAGAATAATACAAATGAATCCTCCCGTGTATTATTTAAGAGAAACTGATACAACAAAACGACCAGCCCCGCAAAGAGCCTTTGTTAAAGAAGAACTACAGATAATCCCACTAGACACAGTTCCAATTTAAAAAGAGCTTAAAATGGAGACTTAGAAGAATTATTTCATTTACTTCTTTTTGTTTCTTCTTTTTTTTGTGCTTTACAGTTAAATCCTAAACCTTTTAGTGCATTTTCACAAATAATTATTTTTAATTTAATAAAATAATTTGAGTTAGAAAAAGAAACTCAACATGTCAATGTCACTTGATGATGTACTCGAACATTTAGACAGTGTTTTTAAAGAAACAGAATTAGAAGTTATTGATTCAGAAAATGTACTAGAAAGTGTAAAACATGCTATTTCACAAATACCTAAAAAACTAATAATAGAACCACCAGTTAAAGTAATGTTAACAGTTTACGTAGATTATGAAACAGTTAATAAGGAGCAGCTACAAGTATGGGTCTCTACTAAACAACAAGTAATTCTTTCTTATAATGACTTTACAGAAACCTGGGCAGACGAAATGATCACCCAGTTCATCAATGCATCAGAAGAAGCAAAACTGAGAGGATCTGGTTGGTCAGAAGGCGGAGTGTTAGAAATTAAATTAAAGGAGAGTAAATATGCTCCCATCGTAGGAAACTCGTTTATTCCTTTACCTAAAGATTTAATTTCAAAACGAGCAGTACTAAACATTAAGAATACAGATAACAAATGTTTTATGTGGTGCGTTTTAGCCAAACTTTATTATGTCAAAAAGAACGCAGAGAGAGTAATTAACTATCAACCTTACATAAATGAATTAAACTTTAATAAAATCGACTTCCCTGTAAGCCTAAACAAAATTGATCAATTTGAAGAACAGAATAAACCAATCACTGTTAACATCTACACATGGTCAATAGAAGATAACCTTAAACCAATCCGAGTATCGAAGAACTCTCCCATGATTGGTGATCCAGCCGAAAAACATATTGATCTACTCTTAGTAACAGATGGAACAAAAACCCACTACACATTAATCCGAACAATGAGTCGATTATTAAATCATACTACAAATCACAAAGAAAAACAGGAATTCTGTCGAAGATGTTTACTGAGAATTCCAAGTATTCATGCTGCAGTTGAACACAGAAAACATTGTAATTCAACTGTTGACTGTAATACTAAACTTATTACTCCAAAAGAAGGTAGTAAGGTGTCGTTTAAAAACTGGAAGAAACTGCAAACAAGTCCGTACGTTGTGTATGCTGACTTTGAATCTATCATCGTTCCGTATCAAGGACCTGCTCCTAAAAATCTTCCTAAAACAGTTTTATTGAACAATCATCAAATCTGTTCATATGCTTTTATTGTTGTTAGATCAGACGGGAAACATTCAGTACCAGAACTTTATAGAGGACCTGATGCAGCAAAACGATTCTTATTAAACATCCAAAAGATACGAAATAGATTATCTAACAAACTTAATCTATCAGATTTAATTATGTCTCCTGAAGATTTAATTCAATTTGAATCAGCGACGGTTTGTTGGATTTGTAAAAAAGAATTTATGTTAGATGATGATCCAGACTATTCAACTAACCCTAAAGTCCGAGATCATGATCACATCAGCGGAAAATTCCGAGGAGCTGCACATAGTAAATGCAATCTACAACTTAACGTTAAACCGGAGACTTGGAAACTGCCTATATTCTTTCACAATCTACGTGGATATGACTCCCATTTAATTCTACAGGCAGTGACAGATTCATTTAGAACCGTCAGTTGTATTGCTCAGTCTTCAGAAAAGTACATGACATTTACATTAGGACAATTGTCTTTTTATGACACCTTACAACATCTGATGGGATCACTAGAGTCTTTGGGGCAATCGTTAAGCAAATGTCCTATAACAGAAAAATACTTTGATCCTAGTCTTGTGAAGAAAGGAGTATACCCTTATGAATACATGAGTAGTTGGGAGCGGTTTAACGAAGACTCTTTACCACCTAAAGGCGCATTCTACTCTAGTTTGAAAGGAAAAGATATAAGTGACTCTGACTACATCCATGCACAGACTGCGTGGGAAAAGTTAAACTGTAAAACCATGGGAGACTACCATGACGCCTATTTAATGGTTGACGTTTGTTTACTTGCGGACGTATTTGAAAACTATAGAAAAACATGTATGAAACATTACAGTCTAGACCCAACACATTATATTTCAGCTCCTGGTATGAGTTGGGATGCATTCTTAAGATTTACTAGAATACAGATTGACTTGCTTTCTGATCTACCAACTCTCCAGATGATTGAAGACGGACTACGTGGGGGAATAAGTATGGCTTCACACAGTTATTGTAAGGCTAACAACAAATACTTAGACAACTATGATCCTACTAAGCCCACCAACTACATCATGTATTTAGATGCTAACAATCTCTATGGTTGGGCAATGTGTCAGTCACTTCCAATACGTAACTTTAAAATGTATACTGCTCCTTTTAATTTTAACATCATCAACTTTTTACAATGGCTGTTGAAATTACCAGATTGCTACAAAACAGGCTTTATTTTAGAAGTCGACTTGGAATATCCTAAAGACCTCCATGACATCCACAACGACTACCCGTTAGCAGCAGAAAGACTTCAGGTAGGGACAGAGCTACTAAAACTTGTGCCTAATCTACATAACAAACAAAAAAAATGTTTGTCATTATAGACTCCTCCAATTCTATTTACGTCACGGATTAAAACTAACAGCAGTTCATAGAATCATTTCGTTTAGTCAGGAGAAGTTCATGGAGCCGTATATAATGAAAAACACTAATCTTAGAACGAAGGCTAGTGACACCTCAGAAAAAGACTTCTTTAAGTTAATGAATAACAGTTGTTTTGGAAAGACTATGGAAAACCCACACAAACGCAAAGACGTTAGATTAGTCACCCAAGAAAACAAAGCAATCAAACTAACTTCAAAACCTAATTATCAAGACTTCAGAAAGTTCCATAACAACCTTTACGGTATAATGATGAAGAAACGTACAGTAGCACTGGACAAACCAGTCTTCATTGGGTTTGCTGTTTTAGAATTATCTAAGTTATTGATGTTAGAATTTTTATATGACTACTTTAAACCACTGTATCCAGACTCTAAAGTATTGTACACAGATACAGATTCATTTATTCTAGACATTCCAACTGAAGACTTTTATGAAGATTTAGAAACAGAAGTAGCGAAAGGCGTAGACTCTAAGTATGATACATCTGACTACTCAAAAGACTCTCCATTGCATTCAACTGTAAATAAAAAGGTGATTGGAAAAATGAAGGATGAACTGAATGGAACTATAATCAAAGAGTACGTTGGACTGAGAGCAAAGATGTATAGTGTTGCTAGTCAGACTAGCATTATTAAAAAGGCTAAGGGAATCAGTAGACCGGTTGTTCAAATGGTTATGTCACACAACAACTATAAAGAAGCACTGTTCGACAGCAAGACGTTTTATCATGATAACATTAAAAAAATACAATCTAAGTTACATGAAATAAACACAACAGTTGTAAATAAGAAATCACTTGACTCAAACAATACAAAGCGTGTGTTTAAATCACCAGAGTTTTCGTATGCAGTTGGACACTGGAGGACTAATTGTCATAGTCAGTAGATTTTCTAATCTTGTAATCATACGTTATTGAATAAGCACCCTTTGGAGTTCTTATTGTTATTTCCCTAGAACAGAGTTTAATGTTTCGTTTACTCGTCTGTTGCATTCTTTTTTTTATCGCTTCTATGTCTTGTGGTTGTGAAAAAGTTGTCCTTGACTTTTTTTGAAGTTCAAACTTTTGCATTTTGTAGTCGTTGTAGTCTGCTTGCAATCGATTGAACTCCTCATCTGTAATTTGAGAGTCTTGCAAAGCTTTACTGATTATCAATCGAAATGAACTAAGTTTTGCCATTATTAATTGAACCATGGCTGTATGCTTTTGAAGTTTTAGTTTTATTTTGTTGTTGAAAGCAGACGTACCGATTGAAAACAACCCGAGAGTTAATGACACACACCCTAATGGCAAAGCTGCGGGCGATCCAACACCTGTTGCTAACAACCCTACAGAGCTTCCTGCTGTTAAAGTACCTAGAGTTCCAAATCCTGTATTTAAGTAAGTTGCAGCATTAAAGATAGAAGAGTACCTTCGTTTGGTTCTGTTATAATTAGTGAGGTCTTTTTCCAATTCTCTTTGTATTTCTGTAATGGTAGACAATCTGAACTTTCTGATTTCAAGATCATCCTAACTCTCAGTCTTTTCTTTGTCAGTATTTTCTTTTGGTATTTTTGGATATACTTTAACGGACATCTTTTTATATTTTTAAAAAATTTAACATTTAATTTGCACTTGTTATCATTTTAAGAAGATCATCAGACAAAATGCTTTCAGTGTAATAAAACCCAATGAGATCTAAATTAGTACGGTTAATGAACGTTAATTCTTTAAGATTGTTTGGATCAACACTTAATATAACTTTATTACTAGTCGACACTGCCTTAATTTCTTCACCACTGTTTTGAATAACAACAGTATATCTCACTGATTCAACATCCCAAGTTTTGCCAAGAAATGTTAATCCCTTTCATCAGGACGTCACTAACACCAGCAGGTGGGGAATCAGGATCATCCGCTCTAACAGAAAGTTCAAATATCATAGTAAATTCGTCTGCTAAAACCATTTTAGGAATGAACTCTAATTGTGTGGCTGCGTCTTTTGTCACTGTCTTTTTTCTATGCAGCATGTACTGCCTCTTTTTATAAGG